>JAOPUB010000021.1:282669-304951 GCA_027564055.1 Neptis clinioides
TAGCTTATGTTTAATCATGGTTTTATCACGATATAATGTTGCCATTTCAAGAAATAATGAAAATATTTTGCGATTCGCCTTATCTCTGGTGAAAACGCATTCCTAATCCAAGGGGGATTCTGACTAGTGAATTCATAACCTTACAGTAACTTCTTGAAATGAATGGACACGTTACTTTATAATTTTTTTTTAATATTTTGGTGTATGCTTATAACGAATTTATAGTGATTACATCCAGCAATTCATCGCATGGGCTAATGCTAAGAGCCCTCCTTCTGAGGGCCGCCTTTGAAAAGGTCCCTCTCCAATGCCTCTGTGCCTGGTTTTAGTAAATGGCGTTATGCAGTCAGACGTTAACTGTAAAGGTTTGCTTCCATGGAGATGATTGTTTAGAATGTGAAACTATATTTAAAATTATATTAATGTTGAAATAGCAGTAATCGGAAGGTTTCTATGGAAGATCGAATTGGTAGTTTCCGAATCACTAATTGAAAGAAAATAAAATACAATTGAGATTTATTCCACTTCTGATAATAGATGGCTCAAAGATTTTGGACTTTGTTTGCTACGACAGTTACAACCAATGTTATCTATCTCAAGTTTTTAAATGATACATGTAGACTTTTTATACTTTTTAATTATGAATTTTATGAATTATGAATTTTTTTTATTAAGAAATTTAGTCTTGATCCTAAAAACCAACAGTTAGAACCATAAATCTACCATGAACGTAAAACCAATTACTATAACACCACTCATGATGAGTCTCTTACAAAATTACGAATATTATTTATCTAGAATAATGAATCAACCTTGTAGATTTTCAAATTACACTCAATCGTAGAGTGTGACACGAATCTGGTTAAACATCACCAGTATCACTTAAATTCTAGAGCATCCTGAATATTTTAATTTTTCGATAGTTTGCTATACCGAGCTCTTGTTGACGTAGTTTTTAACGATGAAATATTCATGTGACTTGTTTAACTTTGGACATAAAACATTTTTTATGGCCGTGTGATGTCGCCCTCAGTACACAGTAATGGGAGATACAATGTCCGCTACGATACTTTTATAAGTTACTAGATTTTGTTTGTTCTTTCGCGTGTATATACTGTAAATTAATTTTTACATGTAGCCTTTTTGGTGTAGAATAAGCAATAAATGTTTTTTATAATATCAATCTATATGTTGATTTAATTACTTAGGCTTTCCCTTCAGTTTCTTCCAAGTACCTTACTTCTTTTTTTATGGCAAATGAGAAGACCCACCTGATGGTAAGTGACCACTGTCGCCTAATAGACATCGGCTGTACAAGAGAGAGACATTTGTGTTGCCACCTCGAAGAAAGGGTGAGGAAAGGGAATGAAAAGATTAATACTACGGATTCAGTGAATCCTGAGTCTGAGTCCAGAGTCCATCAGAATCATAGCTTCAACGAGACGGGAAGGGGAGGGGTAAGTGTCTCTCACATGCAGGAGGCACGTACCACACAGTGGTGTGGTATCAAGTACCTACTGGGCTCGGACCCTGTGTACGGCTTCATATGTCCTAACTGCTCATATTCGCGCATGAAATCTATATAAGCCGTTTGCAACTGTGGCGACTGAGCGAGACGTCGCTCTAAATATATAAATCTACGGAACGCGTTGTTGTACGATTCACCTAAAGTTGTACTATTAGGATTTAATAGTATTGGTGAAACGTATCTACCGGTGTCGGTGCGGTAATGATGAGTAGAAAAAATATCTTCCGCAAGTTGTTCTTGCGGACTAATAGGGCTGTCGCACGGCAACTCATTTATTTCCCAAAATAATTTTAATTGATTATTAACGCTATCATTATCTGTGGTGTATGACACGAAATTACAAGAGCTCGCAATAGCACTTAATTCATTTTTTGAAGCACACGGTACTTCCATTTTTCCGCATAATACGTAACCAAATACACTACTTAATGCAGTTGGCAGTGAAGGGTTAATATTAATTTTATTCCTAATTTTTTTTATTACATCTTATTAAAATTGGAATTACGGATCAAAGTAAATGGACAAGGATTTATTCTTATAAATTTTTATAATAAGAAAGATCTTTAATTTAAAAGGAGTTTAGGAATAAAGTTATCGTTATTTAAAGAACTACCACAGTGAATTAAGTGAATTAGATATATAATATTTATTCGATTATCATATTTTTTTCAGGAACTAATGGAACAGCTATCAACAGCAGATCAGGGTAAAGTAGACGAACTCAATGACGCCATTCGTAGACTGACTCAGGAAAACAAAGAGGCTTTCAGCCAGAGAATGAACTTGGAAGCTACTAAGAACAAGCTGGAGAATCTACTAACTAATAATCTTATACGGTAATTTATATCATTTTTTATATCTGATTTTATTTAAGGTTTGGTAATATTTCTATTAGACCGCGTTTCCACCATAGATGAGAAAAGTATTTTTTAGAACCAATAGAATCACTTCATTTGACACTAGGCTAGGTAAATAAAGTGATTCTATTGATTCTTAACAAACATCTTAAAACATTTAATATCAAAGAGACTTTTGACTCGTCAAAACTGGTCAGTCTGTTAGTTCGTCTGTAGCTAGGGCCAGTCAACGGTCGCTCTTTTCAAATAATCTATGCACTTTCCGGGTAACATATGTATTGTCGTCGAGTTATAATAATTAGACCTGCAAGAACAGCGCTCCTACACTCCCAATCAGCTGGAGACGTCGCAGCCATGCTGGGCAGAGCGTGACCTGAGGATAGATGAGGCAGACTTGGCTCTGGTGGCCTTCTGTAGTCCTGCTCTTTTGTTCTATTCTCTTCTCTTCTTTAGAGCTAATTTTAAATATCACTATCAATGTTATAAGTGTGACAAAACGAAATAGTTTAAGTATTTAAAAGTAGTTTGTATATTTAAATTGTAATAGAGAATATGCGTGTTATTCAAGCAAAAAATAACATGATTTTGTTGTTATGGAATGTGACGTCACTGTACACAATATAAAATGTATGGTTTATGGCACTACTAATTTCTGTAATTCATTTCTATATGAATATCTTGATATAGTAAAGCTTTAATATTATACCAAACGTATCATGGATTGTGACGTCACAATAAGCGTGCCATAATGAACTTAAATTTAGTTTTTTTGAAAATTAAAATACAAACGCATATTTTCTATTGTAATAATTTTTGAAAATATGAGTGTAAGTGGAAATAGAATCATTGTTGTCTTGTTAGTTACTTCATCTTTAGTTTCGCTTAATTTAATCGAAAGCCAATAGCAACATTCACTTAGAAAAAGAGTTATAATAGGACTCTCGCCTATACTCCTTTACCTCATCACTTAATCTAATTAAGATTCAGCAGCAGAAGGTTCCTTTTGATCATTAATTTGCATAATGCTAATAGATATATTTTCCACGACATTACTATCAAGCTAAACTATCGAAATTGCGCTTATAAATTTTCAGAAGACGAATAAAACTAATCCAAAGGTGTTATAACACTTGATTATTGTTAAAGCCTAAATTGTTGACCTCTATCGAAAAATCTATTTATTTATTCCCAAAGATGTCATAAAAAACGGTCGAGTTTTTTTAGCCCAACGGTGCTAGGACGGTTCGACTCGTGGCATATAAAAGATTTCAACGAGTTCACTTCTTTCGCAACTCCGAACATTTAAGCTTTACATCAAATTCTAATTATCAAAATCCATCCATCCAATATTCTTAAGAATTCTTGATCTATAATATATGAAGCCTTTAACCTATGTGTTTGGTTACCATGACGACGATTATTAGGATGACAATTAAACTTTAATTTAAGTATACAGAAAATTGTAAACTGGGTTTATACATGCATTGAATTAATATGGCCGAACCGATTTTAATGAAATTTGGCACACTTATAGTTTAAAAGATGGACTAACAAATAGGTTACTTTTTATCCCGAAACAAACCCTCCCTCTCATGTTTATAATAAAAGTTTAATGGAAAAAAATTGTAGACTTCATCCACGTAATGCTCTACTCCTATAGGTCGTAGCGTGATATTATATAACCTAAAGCCTTCCTATATAGACTATGCAACACAAAAATAATTTTTCAATTCGAACTAGTAATTCCTGAGATTAAAGCGTGCAAACACACGAACAAACTCTTCAGCTTTATAATATTAGTGTAGATAACGTAGACATAATCATGCAGGTCGATTAGTTAATATATTGAGGCTCACTTCCATCACCTTAAGAGTTAAATTTCCATGTACAATATCAAAGAAACCCAGTCTTAGCCATAAAAAATTTTGGTTGTGTGTTGGTTGATATGTCAGTTTGTTCTTTTGCATATAAGATATAAAGTGAAGTTGTTTAGCAAGTATAAATTTAGCGATGACTATCAAGAACATAATGCGCAACAAATATCAAACATCGGTCGCCATATGGACACGATAATAATAAGTTATAATATCGCAACGCGAGGCATGCGTGCCGCTATGCGAATATACCGTCTCCATTGCTCTTAGAGATGTTTATAATTAGAATATTGAATATTATATTATTATAGAATCAAAATTTATACGTCTATAACATATTTATAGTAAACAATATGTACATAGCAAACACGACATATTAGATTTTAAAAGGTAAAAAAATTTCATGAGAACGCCTTTATGAGCAGAGAAAATATAATTTTAAAATATGATTAAATTCTTCTCTATTCGTCTATTAAATTTAAATAGTCGAATTATAAACGTTCGATGGATTTGCTAAGATGATATTTTTGCTCAACATGACATTGACAGAAAATCCTGTAAAAATATTTACTTCAAAACTTGACAAAACAACATACACTTCCCATTTATGTAACATTCAGTATGGACTTGGTAAGTAAAATTAATAATAATAGTTAAAGAGCCAAAATTTGGAACAAGTGTGTTTGACATCATGTGACACAAGAGAAATTACTTGACAATGTTAAGACTTTATAAAAAAATTTTTTAATTTAGTTTTAGATATTTTAGTTTGTAATAATTTTATTTAAGATAAACGTACTATTAAAATTATAATACATATAAATCATAAATATGATATATAGTCTGGCACGGGCGTCTGGCAGTGGGCACTAAACAAAGGTATCGTGATAATGTCGTGATACAATGGAGAGTCGCGTCGGCGCGTGCTGGCGACGTGACGCACGCGCGTCGAATACCGCTCGGCTAATGAGTGTGAATGCGCCTTTATGTCTTTCATATAGCATTTATGTCGATTTGTTACATATAGACAACATTAATATATTGTAAGATCCTATTATATTAAGGTGGGAACTATTAGCCACTAACACAAGTGCTCTAATATTAAAGAAAAATTAACAGAGATATCTTTTTATTAATATCTCTGCTTTATATCTTAAAAAAGGAAACATCATAGTTCTACTAATTCACACAAATTACACATCTAAACCTTCCTCATGAATCACTCCTTCTATTAGTGAGTGAGAACAGCATGAATGCACTGCTTTTTTATACTGGAAACTTAGTTCAGTAAAAAAATATAAATTTTTAAAATTAATGCACGGAATTCATTTTCTAATTTGTCTAATTAAAACCTATTATCACGTTCTTAGAAAAACATTGCATCATATAAGAAAAAAATGTTTCATTTTCTACTTCAATTTTCACATTCGATAAAGCGACTCGACCTAGGAAGAATTCTGATTTTTTCGAGATAAATTAAAAAAGTAGCCAACTTATTTTGGGACTATAGCTATATACATATGAGAAATATACGATGGTCTGTCCCCAAAAAAAAAGTAAATGCACTTTCGAATTTATAATAACATTACCGAGTATGGTTTTATAACTTGACAAAAGTACTGAAATTCGTAGTTTATGCACACTGTTAAACGATTTATACAAAATTCATTGCAAATGACAGCAAAAAACATTTGTACATGATAGCAATTGATGTCATCAATTGAGTAGGAATTCGATTACATCGATGGACGCTTTACGTAAACGGAAACTATTCCTTAAATGACTAGCTTTCGACAATCACTTCATTTTATGGTTTTTCTTGTAATCGAAAAAAGTCAACGACGGCGGGGCACGCGCGAGTCGACGTCTGCGTACGCGCATAGAATCCTGACGCGAGAGAAAGAGATAGACATATACAATATCTGTAAAATAGAGCGGGATGAACATATGATTAATGAGCACGACCAGTAACCGAGAAATGCAGTCAAATTAGGAGAAATAAATATCGATAAGTTAATGTATGGAATACTTGATACGAGATATACGTCGAAATTGAATGAAACACGTAGCCTATGGAATGTTACGGTTAAGGTCACCGGTCGCTACTATCATGTATTTTATTACGTACCAGCCCACTAGAGATAAAATAGTTTTTTTCATTTCCTTTTTTATTGAAAGTAAATAAAAAAGAATCGCAAAACTTAAAATATTTTACTAACCCTTTGGACATTCGATTATTCTGACTTAAGAATATTTGCAATACCACAGGTACTTGATTATATTACTCGTAGAGCTGCTGTTTTATCTTCGCGCACACTCGTAAATAAAACATCTCTTAAAACATGTCCATTTGTGTTCATTCTGCAAAAACTACTTTACTGATTTTTGCAATTTCAAATTATTCATTTTGCAACAGCTTTACAAGCTTATTCACAGATTATTCAATATTTCTTACCAATATGGATGAGCTGTTTTGTATTTAATTCCACACATCGATACATTAGAACGTGTATTATTACAAAGACTACAGTTTATCCCGAAAACAAAAAAATATATACATATAGAGACAATAACACAAAAATATTGGATTTATGAAATATTGCGTCCTAATACTAGGTATATTATTCAAATTACATATATACCAACTCACGGACCACTACTAGTAAAAAACATATCCATACGACCATCGAATACACACAGCAATTTTCGATTTTGCACATATACCAGAGGTTGTAGTGATATTTTTACAGCCTCTTCACAGGTTTATTAACTCAAAAAATATTTGCGAAGTTGTACAATACGTAGTTGGTTATATTACTGGTAGTTGAGCATTTGGCCCCTAGTCATGCATAAAACAGATTGCAGTTGGTCCTAGGGCGGTGTTTAGGCTAGGCACAATACGAGCTGGAGGCATAGAATTTATGTTGCTACAAAAGTTTATTACTTGTCGAAGATATGTACTGGACTTAGTGGGTGGTTCAAGTTGGGAGAAATTATTTAGTAACTACGTTCTTTTATTTGTCGACGCATCCTCGCTTCGCTGAAGTAAAAAGATATTTAAATGAAGACAATTATTTTACAACTTCAAATATCAATTAAATAATGTCGTTTAAATTAAACCCTCGAGAATACTACTAATATATACAGAATTTTTAAAATAAAAACCGCCATATACTCCTTAAATATTTCACACAGAATTACTGACAGCAACACTGCATGTATAATCTCGATGCTATAATGTCGGCGCAAAAATAATTTCTGTCATGGCGGCATATATATAATATACTTGATTATCTTTTCGTAGAGACAACTTATTTAGTCTGCGCAATTTTCTGTAAAAAACTACAAAAATAGTGTATAATTTTGATATATATTAATAAGTACACCTACCTAAATTCTGTAGATTGATTTCCTACTGCCTTAGTTGCCTGAAAGAGATCGCTCTTATCGATAAGGCCGCCTGTTGTGCGACTTTTCTTTGTCTATTTTATCTCAAAGTATATGTTCATTTGGTGTACAATAAAGTGTATTTGTTTGTTTGTTGTTAATTACTCTAAAAGTTACTATATTGCCGATATTTAAATTTATACAAATTTAAAAATAAATTACAGTATGTGGTAAATAGAAAAAATGAATTTGCCAAAATTATTATCAAAAATTTATCCAATTATTTGGACAACAATAAAGAATATATTTCTATACCAATATTTAAAAAATCATAACAAAAATCAGATAATGAAAAATTTTAATTTTTAAACAGAAGCTTATTCTTTAAACCATAAACAAAATATTTCAGTTTCCGCCAATATACGTCTCCGAATAAAGCCTGTTTTATGGATTTCGGCTGCAAATTTTATTTCCCTAACCTTCGCACGATGCGCCAATAAAAAAATAAGAAATTGTTTATGCATGTAATGTGCAGTATGTTTTACGTTGGCACTACTGTAAGTTGTATTTTACTTCAAACTATATTTAAGTGTTGCAAGCATACTAACTTTAAAATATATTCTGAAATGCATAAATAGATAATCTAATATTTGTATTTAATGTTAAAGTCTAACTTAGTTATATCCAAGCAATTTTATCGTTTAGAAAACATATTATTTTGAATACATCATCAAACATACTGGTATTCAAACTTACTGGTATGAAAGCTATTAAAGTTTTATTACTGTGAAATAACTTGCTAACGTACTTCTTGGTAGTTGGTAGGTGAATCATTTAATACCCTTTACACTATAAGTACTTCTAAATAATACTGGCAACAGTGTGACGGTTATACTAGTTTTAAGGATCACAAGACCCTGAGTTGTTATTGAGTGTGAGTCCGAATTATCTTGAGACCAGATACTTCTCAACTTCTTATCTATGTATGATGATTAGTCTTAAAGCTCTGGATAACCAGACCATGATGAGAAGTGAACACCATGACAGCATTTCTTTAGAATACGTGAATTATCTATCATAATGGTAAATTCAAAAATCTGATTTTGTATTGTAATTTTAGTGGAAGAGCCCTTTTTTGCTTGATATCAAAACCACAATCTGAATATAATATAATGGTTACTACTTATAAAAATGTCTCCATCAATATTTTTTTCACGTTTAAGTAGATTTAGCAATTATGGAATAACTTCTGGAAACATTGCTTTTAATATTTAATAATATGTAGAATTCCACAATTGATTATATTGTTACCATTGCACAAACCAATAAAGAGGAAAATCATAAAAACGTCATGTGAGAATTCCAAAAAACATCATAGATTATAAAGTACAATTAATAAATGTATTTTATATAAAATACCTACTATATGTTGTCTTTCTGAGGGTAGAATAAAACTTGAAAGCTTAGATAAACGTATTGACGTTGTGATAGAGAAATAGTCTTTTAAATTAGTATTATAAGTATAAATATATCTATATATTTATTTTATAAACAAAATATGTATATTTTTTTTAATTTATAATTTTTTCCTTTTAGTTTTATAAAATCGTGTGGTTATTCAAAGTCGATAGATTAATAACCCGATGCGATATAGTTTATTGCAAGTTTAAGAACAAAACAAAGCCACTGCCACCGCAAGAAAAGCAGCCTTAAAAAAACAAAACACACTTCGAATCGAAATGCAAAAAAATGTCGTGAGAAAGAGAGCGGTATACACACCGTTAAAGATAGAGTGGAATGGCAGAAATTCGAATTTAGAATGCAGCGCGTGCGCTTGACATCCGTTGCGGCAAAAAAAATCAGGGCTGCCATCTATTGGGACTTTGTGAAACTATTTTAACCGTTGGATTATTTCCATTTTTTAACTTATACGTTTATAAACAAAATATTTAGTAAAAGTAATAATTTTCCATATCATTGATATAAAATATACTGAATTACATAGTAATCGTTATCTTCACCACGATATGAGATCTTTACAATATTATAAATGCGAAAGTTACTCTATCGTATGTCGTTTAGTAAATACTAATAGGGATAAAAAAAACTAAATAAAAAAAACATTAAATTTATATTCTTAATTAAAAAAAAATGTTGTGTCGCCTTGCATAATACTATTTTTCCACGTGTTCAGTATCTACACAAAGTCATGGGTGAAAAGCATATTAAAATTAGAGGAATAACAAGTCATTAGCCATCTTATAGTATAAAAAAGATGGCTCTCAAAATTTGAAATGATTTTCATGGCATGAAATGATTAATGAATACTTGTGTACCTTAAATTCAGTATTTTGCCAATAGGTTTATGATGAAACTAGAGGCAGATACAGGCTACCTTCAGGTAATTAATGTATAGAGTATCATCTCCATGGTCAGCATCACGACATCGAACTATCTACATAGCCAGATGGTCACCATGTGAACTCCATTTGACAAGTGACATAATTATATCGAGACTGAGGTCTTGTTATAAATAGTTACGTGGATATAATTGAAATTAATAAAAGGAACTAATGCGTTGCTAACTAAAGATATATTGTAGAAGTCATCTTCAACATCAAAATATACACGATGGCTATTAAAGGGTGCACCCGAGCGAAGACGCTGCATGTCGACTAGTTTATAGTAAACCAATGTCAAAAAGATGCAACTAGAAATAAATACTTAACTTTATATCCAATTGACAATTATATAAAGTAATGCTCATATCAGGATATTCTTTACCTCAGCGTAGAGAGGATAGGGCTGTCTGATGGAAAATAAACGAGTAATACTAATGGTTTAATCTAATTAATGAAATGTCCGAGCATCGAGCATCGAGCAGCGACCACCGCGCGTCATAACACGTTTGATTGATCGGAATCGTTATACCTTATCATTAGCTCATTCTACTTTTTAAAATGGTGGCTACTGTTTTGGAATTTTTTGTAATAGATCACTTATTATAATATATGCTGTTCGTTTATGATTTAATGAGTATTGAACTCGAACATTATTAATCTAATCAAGTGAACTCGTTTTAGTTTCATATCATTTTGTAATTGATTTTTTAAATTTAATGTAGCTTAAGAATTTAAGTTTTTTTTAAAAGTGTAATCCAAAAACCTCAGATTTAGAACAGAAGATATATTCCATATTTGAAATTTATATACTTACAAAAATTTCAAGTTGGAATTTTAGATTGAGAATAGTTGATGATTTAGGCCAAAAGCAAATCACGATTTGCCCACATGTTGAACTAAAATCTTCTTAGGTATATCTTACTTTTATTACCTGATTCTAATTGGCAAGAATTATTTTTTTGTTATACTTACAGATAGGTAACTCACATTGACAAAGAGGCTCAAATAATAACATTAAATAAAGTATAATAAATGCTCACCATTTCCAAAAACCAGTCAAATTGAAAAAAATGTTTGACAGCACGTCACTTTGACGGATTTGTGTCATTTAACGAAAATCGAGATTTAAACCCAATGCCCAAGCTACGGTTAATGATGTCATTTGTTACGAAATGATAAGGTTAGGTTTTTGTCAGTTTCCAAGAATTACACGAGTTAACCCAAAGAAATAGTTGTGGACAATAATGCTATACATATATATATTAAAAAATATTATTGATAAATACAATAGAAAAAACAGAATATAACACATTAGCTAAAAATTATTTTTTTTACAATATTTACTGAGGAATAGTTGTGGACACAATGGTTTATAAATAAATATTATTAAAAATGGACTTTGATGAAAACAAATAAAAGAATATAATCTATATAAAAATATGAAATAATAACACTAACAAATAAAGAACCAAGTTTCAATATTTTTTAAACATTTTTTTTATTTAAAGTCTATCTCTGCTGTGAAGTCGAATTACTCAAAAACGTTTTTCATTCGATTCCTAAAATCAGGATATCGATACGAGTGAATTGCAATATCTGGTAGATCTATGAGGTCTCATTTATCATGAACTAGATCTAATCTTTCAATTATGGGCAGCGTTATTATGTTAAGAGGGTCTCAAATCTTTGCAGGTGGTTGGGTCCAGAGCTATTTGTATTTATAATAAGAAAAATGTCACGTCGTACCATCTCATACTTCGTAAGCATTTTTGACGATAATTCACTGAGGTTTTATATATAGTAAATGCACTAGTAATAAACCGAGAAGCAATTATGCACTAAAAAAATTAATATTATGGAAACCGTATTAGTATTTATTCACGGATGAGCCACACAAGCAATCAGTAGGTGTATATAATTTTAAAAGACAAATAAAAGAATATTCATTGTTTTGTAATCTTCCTTCCTCCTTAAAAATTAAGATTGAAACTTACATATTCTAAAGCAATCACAATTTCATTAATATTCTATTTCTTATATTTATTATCAACTAAATATTCAATAAGCTAATGTCTAGGTTCAAATTTTAATTTTTTTTATAACTGTTAAAAATATATAAACTTATATAAGTATTTTACATTATCTGCAATGCCAAAAGGTTAAAACATAGATATAAATGTAATAATAGATATAAACGTAATTTGAAAACACAATAAAGCTCTTCTTGATTTGTCCATCACTAGGGTGTTGCAATATTTCAAATACGATTAATATAATTCGTTCTTATATGGATAAATAAATAACTTAACACTTTTAAGATGAATCAAAAAACAAACATTCATTTGTTTCTTTTCAAATCCAAATAAGGAGTGACCAATCTCTCGAGTATGGTGTATGGGTATACAAAACATTAAAAAGCAATATAGTTAGTCTATTAATATTTCTCGCTTTACCCAACACGAGCGTAGGCTTTATCAACGACACTCAATAAGAGATAACACGGTGTTAGGTTTCTACACGCTACTGGTGGTCCCATGGACCCGTACACACGGACACATCATTTATTTCATATATGGAATACTAATTGTGTGGTAAAACGATTGTTTATATGTCTACTATTTTTCAGTATTTAACGTAGCCACGTATGATATCTTACTAATATTATAAATGTGAAAGTTTGTATGTTTGTTACGCATGTATCATGCAAAAACAGCTAAACGGGTTTTTATGAAATTTGGCACACAATGTATGTCCTGGATTAACACAAAGGCTTTTTTTTTATCTCTGATAAAATCTGAATTCCTGTAGGATAATAATAAAATATGTTTACTGTTGAAAGCTCCTAAATGTCATTGTTTAGCAACTATATGTTGAAAATTAAATAGTTTTTTTCTGAATGTATTCATGGTAAATTGTACCCGTGTGAACCCAGGGTGGGTCAACTAGTTATATGATATTAAATAGTAATTAATTGCAATTTAGGTAGCAATCTAAGTAGTGTTTAGGCATTGTGAGTATACAAATAATATTCTTTCTCACTAACTAAGATTTTACTGACCTAACCTAGTTCTATAAAATTACTCGTCAAACTGCTACTGCTATAAAGAACCTGTAGAGAAAATATTCCCCTATGTGAATCACACAATGACAAATGTAAATATTATAAGAAGCAAGAATTATTTTAGCAAGCAATTAATTAGCAAGAAATATTGCATTTTTACAATTACAATAATTGTATGTAAATTATAGGTTTTACCCGAAATTTTATATTACTGATGAAACTTAGTAATAAAAATTCGTTGACTTAAAATATTGCGGTATGAATTCACAAATTTAAATTTATTCATGTTAAAGAATTATTAATTTTAATTTAATTCTAATGAGTTCAGTAAACTTGTTAACGTCGTAGGTATTTACTTGACAAAGGATTATTACAACTCATGATAAACCAGAAACAAAAAAACTTCTTTCTAGCTTGATTATAGCTTCAACGTACAACATAACTATATATGTACATATCCATCCTAATCACAAAATTGATTTAGAATCTGAAGATAATGGAAATAATGGGCTGTTTGTGAAACTGATCAAACAGAAGACTTCTCGCTCTTTCCTTCTAACACTACAGAATATTAATGTAATCATAACATCCTTAACCATATAAAAATAATTAAAATGTTTCATTCGCTTAATATTATTTATTATATATTTAAACCCGTTTTGACGTCTCCATCGAAAAAGACTATATATTACTAGAAAAGTATAATTATCTAAAATAAATATTGTAATTAATGGCATAGTATTCTCTAATCCATATATTATATACCATTAATATTGTAACATTATCGATAAATGGAACATCGATAGTCCCGCACCACTAATGGACCGCTAAGAAGCCCTTCCCCATTTGTCAACTTGACATTTGACATCATTCAAACAGGTTCAAGTTGGCTGCTTCAAGATTTTTTGTGCATCCACGTCGAATCGTTAAAATTTTAAACGTCAATTACTTTTGTGAAGTTACCTCAAGTGAATAATAAAGATTGTACAGTTTTAAAGATAATTTTAATTACAGTAATATATTTTATTCACAATAATATATACTCGTTAAATTTAACCAAAACTGTATATATTTTTAGTTTCAATAAATACTGTCAACTTTATATCTGTAAAATATTTTAATGTTTTTAATGAATTAAAATTCAAATAAAACTTTTCGAGGACATTTTTCTAATAATATTTGTATAATTAGAAATATATTCTTTCTACTATTTCATCATCTTAATAATTAATAATTAATAGATGAGGATACTTGATTTCCATTATTAAAATCTATTGACTTTTATCGACACCACGCGGCGCCTCTCTAAAATTACCTTACGCCAGTAGCAAGTAGCGTCCCATTGATAAATATCCTTAAAGATTGTAAAAGCTCCTGATAATGCCTTCGCCAACCTTCACCTTAAGCTTCGAAATAAACTAAACCCTATCCTCCAAAACTCAGAGTTCTAATTTGGGTGATACAAATGTTGTTGTTCGTAACTGAGTATGAGGTTATTTATGAGACACTCGCAGTAGGTGTTTTATAGTTATTTGATAAACACTATCGTGATTATTTAACCCGACTTTGTGACAGCTGCTGTCTATTTTGCATTCATAAAATTCTACTAATATTACGCCTGGGAATGTTATCTTGACACTGTCTAGCAATATTAGTAATGATTCTTGAGAGTTCGTTTTTTTCTATTCCATGAATATTATGCCTGGAGAATAGTAATTCGTGCTAAAGCCTTACTATTCTTATCTAAAATTATGTATATTAGTCGTTACGCAAACCGTTTCTATAAAAGTGCCCGCAATCGCGGTATTATACCATTAAATTAAACTTATTTTTCTATTTTCAGGTAAAAAATGGCGCTCACTTACTCCGCAAGATCGACGACCATTTGTCGAGGAAGCTGAGCGACTACGCGTCATACATATGACGGAACATCCTAATTATAAATATCGGCCTCGACGGCGGAAACAAAACAAGGCTCGACCAAACCAGCCGGCTGCCCCGTCCAGTGCTCCACCACCATCGTCTGCCGCTCTCGGATCTCCTTATCCCACCGCCACCGATTCTCCTGATACTCGGTTCTCTCACAATCCGGGAGCTGGTTTCTCCCCATACAGAACCTCGCCCCTTGCATCGGACTCATACCAATCAAGTCAATTCAATGGTCACGTCCAAACGCCTGAGTCCTCCCCAGCTAGGTCTCCAGAACCTCAAGGAAGGAGAAGTGCTCCAGCAGAAGCTCCATTACCTACACCAGATGCGTCACCAGTAGAAAATGAAAAAGAGAACTTCCAGTACGAGGAAAGACGAAGGGCCATTAACGCATCGTCTTTATCAGACTCCTACTCTTACAAATCATATAGGGCTCCTAGTTCCTTTTCACCAGCTCCAGTAGCGGCTATGGGTATGGCAAACGGCATGTATGTTATGTGTACTCAAAGGACATTAGCTGAACAACCACCACTGGTAACGGGAACATTCTTTCCACCAGTAGCGACTTCTCAAGACCAACAAGCTTTAGGATCTAGTGCTCCTAGAGTTTCGTCAGCGCCAAGCGGCCCCATGGCAACTGAGTACAGCCTTCAATACCACCCATCATACGAGCAGTACGACCATATGTATAAAACAGAAGATTCCTACGTGTCTCACTATCCTGATCAGCCAAAAACGGAATATGAAGAATATAACACAGGAGGAACTTACTTCGCAGAAGAGCCTCCAAATCAATCTCAAGAAGAACAGGGTATGATGAACTCTCGACCTGAAATTCGTACAGGATCTCCGGTGTCTGACGTAGATGCTCGGGAGTTTGATAAATATCTGGATTATGGAACAGAAGCTGACATGGAACAGTATAGATATGAACAGCAGCAGCAACAGCAACAATACCGGCCTCCTTACTGCGGAGAGCAGAACCCTGGCCCTGAATATTGTTCAGAGAGAATGTACCCTTCTCCTTACGCTTCTGTGATCGCTGGTGGAGCTCCTCCTCCAGTGCCGTATACTCCAACGCCTCCAGGTACCGATGTGCGACCTGATGATGAGTTCAGCGTGATTTTAGCTGGAGTCAGACAGACCTGCTACAGCAATTGACAAAAGTAACGAACTCTTATAGTGTAGCCCAAAGAGTTATTTGAGTTCCCTTGTAATATCACAGTCAATAGTAGTTTGTTGCCCTTGATATAAAAAACTATTTTAATTAGTTCAGTCAATTTATGAATTATTTTTGAAAATTGTAATTAGATTTTTCATTTTAGTAATATTACTCTGGTTTGTTATCAAAAAGTTAGGATTTTTTGTTGTTTAACTGATATCTCTGCGATCTTGGACGTATATAATATGCTCGTGATAAACATAAAGGTAATAAAAAGAAAAAATTAATAGCACGAATTCAGATTCAGATTCAGAACCAAACGTAAAAATTAATATATTCGCAAACTATGTTAGGGCAATAAAAATATATGTTTTTGATCTGTGTTATATATTCATCTGGTATTATCAATTTTTTATGTGTACATATAAAATATTTATAAGTCGAATATTTTGTAAAAACAATAGAACTGTTAAAAATGTCAATTTAATGTAAACAATTTTGTAATGGTTGTGTGTTTAAAATTAAATTGTTAACATTTTTATAATATTAGTAAGTTATAAATAAACAGCAAAACTTATGGACTAAGTAAGATGGTTTCTTGCCGCCAAAGTCCTATTAAAATGTATTTTTACAATGAGAATTTATATACCATGTAATTTGGTGCTACGGATATCGTATATAGTACTTATATATCTGATCCTAAACAGGTATCGTTAACGTTTCCTATGTAAAAGATTATTTATTTGTAACTATTTTTGTATATTTAGTAAGGAAATACCTTTAAAATCTTAGTTCTTCCAATAAGGTTGTAGATATAGTTACGTTTCTAATTGATTATTTTTCGTTATCTGTATAAATTGTAAGAACATATAATGAAATATCTCATAGTTTTAATATAATTTGTACTAAAATGTTAATTAAATATTTAGTTTACGCAATATAGGTTTAGTTAAAAGACACTCGCACTGCGAAACTAAGTTCTTCCTGTTTTGTAAGAAATTGATATGGAGCAATAAAAATTATATTCTTTATACTTTATTTTATTTATATCACCTTATCTATTGACCAATTATTTATTAATTTGAATGAATTTAGGTTAAAATTTAAAAAAAATAGTTAAAATATTCCTACGAGTTCAGGGTCTAAAATGTGAGAAATACTAAACCGATTTTGATAAAACTTTTAACAGTAGTCTCATAAAAGTGAGGATGGGTCAGCTAGTACCTATATACTAAAGTTGAGAACTTCATAACAACTTAAAAAAGTCATATTTTTTTTTATTTAACGTTTTGCCTATTTCAAATTTTACAATATAATTTTCAAAACCACGTGTTGAACCACAGAAGAAAGAAAAATGTCATTCTTATAAATAAAAAATTAGTATTTCTTTACTAGGAATATCGTAAACTAATTTAAATAGGTTTTTTATTTATTTTAAAAATAATTAGTTATTTCTCAATTTTTTTTAAACATCGAAAGTATACATTAAATAAATTGGAAACTTGTTTAAGGTACCATTTTGCAAATAAAATAACTAAATAACTAATATCGTTATATTAACCATTAGATAGAATGTAAGAACATTATATCATAGTAAAGAAACAAAACAACCTGCAAAATAAATTGAAAATCAATTCATAAAGCGATACTAAATTTCTTAATATGGCAATAATTCAAATGGCAGATAATTATTAGTTACACAGTAACAAAACATATTAATCATTATAATTTCTTGAGGCATACCCCATGCGTCCAAACATTACTAAGTGTGCGAAAAGCATGCAAAAAGAATTTACTAAGATACAGGGTTGCTAGCTTATTGAAAAAAATGTTTTTTCTGGATTATTTTAAAAAGATTGTTTCTCAAATTAACATTATAGCATTAGCAATAACTCAGCACAGTAGTGTTATAGCATCAGTTCTCTGCCAATGAAAACCCTGTTCAAATCGGTCCAGCCGTTTAAAGATTAGGCGAAACAAATAGACACACCGACAAAATTAAAAATGAATTTGTTTTTGGTACCGTGAGTACATCCAAATGCACTCAATAAAAAGCAGTTATTTTAATATTACAAACAGACACTACAATTTTATTTATTTGTTTGATAATTTAACCTACATCTGGCAACCCAGTATAAGTCCAAATAAAATTAAAATTACTAAATTTGTTAGGCCCGTGTGCTCGCGGCGTTTATCGCCTGTAATTATACTGGCCGCAGCCCGCCCCCGCCGTGCGCCTGCGCCTGGGCCTGCGCCCTCGCCGCAAATATTGATGTATCGACCCTACGCTACGGGACATGCTAAAACATTGTTTTGAGTTTGTAAATCGAAATGCAATCGTGCCCTTAGTTCGGTAGTTCACGCCCAATGTGAATAACCTTTTAAAATTTGGCTAGGAAAAATACTCAGTGGAATAGGGCAAGATTTACTAAAATAGGTATTACGAAATTAGGACGTACATTTAGAACTAATATTGTTGTCATTGAATTAATAGTTAAGATTTTTTCCTTAACAATTGAACGAGATTCTTACTTAATAGGTACTTTCGAATTATATTAAGTAAGACTAAATTAATATTTTAGTAGTTTAATAATATATTGAAAATAAAAAAGGCCGAAAGTGTTCATCTTAATGTTAGTAACTTTTAATATTAATAGAAAATAACATAATATATAAAACTATATAACAAGATTGTCAAAGCTAACATGACATCTTTTCTAATAGAATTTAAAACCAAATTCAAAAATCGTTTAGTGGCCTGCCTTACATATAATGATATATACGACCTTTAACAGTAATTTCCAAATTTATGTGACCTCCAGAATACTTTCCTAGCATTTGCTCGTAGATATCTCATTTTGATTTTGTTTTTACTAATTACTTGTACCATTTTGAAGTTAAAAAAAAATGAATTAAACCCAATCCTACTAAGGAAATCAGAGCTTTAAGCCTTTCTAATATAAATTAAGTTTTTTTGTTTCTCCATAAAAAGACGCTCAAACAATACATTTAATATTTGTGTTATTTCTAATAATGTCAATGGATTTTATTATAACACAATCACAAAGTATCTATCTAAGAAATACTTCTTTAATAGGTAGATACTTTTTAGTTTAGAGAGGTTTAATAAAAATAACTACAATAACATATTTAAAAAGGATTATAAATATTCCTATAAGTATTTTCATTAACTCAATTTAACTTATTCAGCCGTCTTCGTCATGGCCCTCTGCTGTGGTAGGTCTCTTCAGAATGCTGGTCCTGTAAGGTTGACAGACTTCATACATCTTTGAGAACGTTATGGAGAACTCTCAGAAATGCAGGATTTTTTTTAAGTTGCAGCCAAATCATATTTAATTGTTCAAAAAGAGGAAAAATAGAAGTCTTAGCAACTGAGCTATAACTATTTAACTAATTTCATATTCTTTCTCAACCTCGGTTAAAATATACTCCATCTTTATTTCAATAAAGTAATCATTCAAAATATAATTTATGATTCATACCATAAGCATTTAGCAAATTTTACGGGACTCCCAAACTATATAAAGTGTGAGGGGGAGTTTCCCATAAATTACGTCGCGGATTCTTATTTTATGCTGCATTTAAATAATTTGAATGACTTTTTACTAAGAACGTAAACGAAAACATGTTTAAAGGTATTAAAGTAAAATGTAACTCATATGTAACTATGATATTGCTATTACAACTAATATGTTACATTCATTGCCTAAATAAAAAATACAAATTTACTAAACACTATTTAGCATCATTTAAATAAAAATTACTACAGAAATAAAAAGTAATAAAATCGATACCGATTTTATAAATATTTTTTTAACCTTAATAAAAAATAAAAGTTATTAAATTATAATTTATATATATATGTATAGAATTTATAATTCTAATTTAATAACTTTTATATTCAATACAATGCTATGAAACTTTGAACCGATGTTTTTTATTTACTTTTAATATAAAATGGTTAAAATGCTGAGTTTAAGAATTTATCAAAGTAAAATAAATTTTCCTAACCTTTATTTCATTTTTAAATATTCTAATAGATAATATTTATACAATATAATGTTTATTTTGAAAAAAAAAAACTTAAAATCGGCATTGGTATGTTAAATATTATGTACTAAATTAAATTTTAGGGGTTAGGGGTTAAAGATCATTTATTCTCATTAAAGACCATTTATTCTCATTAAAGACCATTTATTCTCATTAAAGAAAAATAAATCACTTACATGAGAACAGTACTAGCTTAATTTATATATTAAAAAATGTGTATTAGATCAAAGTTATGTAGATAATCAAAACTTAACAATAGTAATATTTAACTACTAGAAGATGAAAAAAAGCAATTGCTTAAAAGCAATCGAGAATTGAATGAATTATGTCTATTTTCAAGTACTTATTTAGATATTTGGAAGTTGTAATACAGATGAATACAATTACATATTCATTACATAAAGATAAAATTGATTATTTACTGAAAATATTAATTTAATAAATTGCATCAAATACGATACAGCATTTCAAACTTAATATATAATATCATAAGAGTTATTCTTCTAAAGATTGTCTGTGGGTCGTTTATTAAGCCCCAGTCTTATTGTCCGTCCCATTCATAAATATTTCTTGAACTGTTTATGATTTCTATCCTCACGTAAATATATGGCAATAAGTATGAAAATTGCTAGAATGTATTGCTATAATTATATTGAAAATTGAATGGATTAAACATGTAAAGATTATAAGAATAGAATTTGCGCAAATTACTTGCTCGTTAAATAAATAAATCTATGTTCTCTTTTTTCTGAAATTACTATGTAAATGTTCTGTTGAATTCTTTTTTAAATCTATTTATTAAAATTGTAAGATTGCACAGACAAACATTTTAATATATTTTATCTTGTAAGATTAGTCTTTGCTTATTGCTCTTATCATTCCTATACGAAATCGATAACAATACTGACAGGTAGCGCTTCCTAAAAAAACGATTTAAAGCCAATTTATGATACTTATTTATTATGTCTATCATAAATGTTTATGTAAACTAGCCGACATTTCATTTCATTAGCGTTATTCTCCGCTCCTATGGGTCGTAGTGTGATGTTATACAGTTTATAGCCTTTTTCAATAAATTGACTATCTAAAACAAAAATAACTTTTCAATTCAAACCAATAATTTCTGAGATTAGCGCGTCCAAACAAACTCTTGAACTTCAAATGTTAGTATAGAATAGTCAACCCGCGCGTCTTCATCCGCGTAATGCTCCCCTCCTATGGGTCGCAGAGTGATTTTTATGGCGTATAGCCTTTCTCGATTAACGGACTATCGAACCAAAAAAGAATTTTTTAATTCGAACAAGAAGTTTCTGAAATTAGTGCGTTCAAACAAACAAACAAATGTTCATGAACATTCATATATAAATAGAGTATGAACTTAATGATAGAGTTTTTTTTAATAAAAAAAAATACTAGCAGCTTTTATTACAAACTACCTGTAATCTTGTTCTCCCCTCAAGGTAAGCTAAGGTAAGGTAAGGAGTGGGCAACGTTAATAGTCCACGACCTATCTATATAATTATAATTGTGGTTGTGAGTCCAACACCTGAACCACTGATGTTTCAGTATTACAACAAGGATTTCAATACTATATATCATATATGATGATACTTGTAGTGGAACAATGTCTTAGCAATTTCATATCATCAAAAATCTTAGTAAATAAATAAATATAGAGCATCACCCGCCATTCCAGTTTAAGTATTCTATTCATGACATATTTCAGAATACCTAAGTGATGTTAGTTTCCTCACAGTATTATCCTCAGGTGAATAGGAGCTGAATTTCAAGCGATTCTGGCATTTGCTGTCATATAAACGTTTTAAATTCTGAATTTTACCTACACTTTGCTAAACAATGTTGTATATATGTTGCTCTATATGTTATGTTTGTTTGTATGTTTATATATTTTTAATTTTAACATTATACATCTTTTTTTTCCATATAGAAAATGTAAAGCAATATGTTCTGATGATATATCTCAATTTATGTCTAGTTTTATTATGTAACG
>JAOPUB010000021.1:409627-421687 GCA_027564055.1 Neptis clinioides
TTAATTGTGACCGTGAGTCCAATGCCTGAACCACTGAGCTACTGACGCTTCATCATCTTAAATACTACCTACGAGTATATGTGTAAGCTTCCGTTAAATTTGCCTAAAATCTAAATAGTACATTATTTATACTAGTTTCAGCTCGCGGCTTTATCTATGTATGATGATATGTACTTATCGTTATATTATTAGAAGAGTTTGTTTGTTTGATCGCGGTAATCTCAGGAACTACTGGTTGGAATTGAAAAATTGTTTTTGTATTGGATAGTCCATTTATCGAGGAAGGTTTTAGGCAATATAACATCACGCTGTCACTCATAGTAGTGGAGAATCACGCGGAATAAGTCGCGCGGGTTGGCTAGTTCTTTATATTTGTAGCCTACGTGTTATTCCGATATAAAAAACTATATTACTGTAAAGTATCATCACAATCCGTTTAGGATTATTTTTATCCTGAAAGATTAACAAACCATCCATCCATCCTCACAAACTTTCCCATTTATAACTTTAGTAGGAAGTAGGATTAGTAGGATAGGAAGTAGGATAATTAACTAGAATTTCTTTTATAATCCAAATGATATGATGCAATATTTGTCACTTCATCTAAAACTATAATATGATGAAACATTGTATGTGCATTGCATAACAATAAGTAATCAACGAGATAAATGAGTAAATAGGATGTACATTACATATTTACGTGATATAAAATTATAACATAAATGGCAGAATTTTCGAAATGTTGTAATAAGGTCAGAGATTTCAGTATTTCAATTGTCGTAATATTCTTAGCTTATTTATTTTGACGTATTTATTAACTCTAGTTAGGGTTACCAACTTTTTTTACAAAAAATAAACTAAATTTAGGTCTAAAAGGAATATTTAACAGTTTTAGATAAAATGAACAGTATATTTGTGTATTAATTTACTATCTTTTTTTAAAACATCATACTCATTATCAAATTATAAATGATTTGTATTTTTCTGAAATTAACAGTTTCAGAACTGTGGAGCACCAAGTGCCCTCTGGCTAAATTAAAAAAAAAATGTCTACCTAAATCTAACACTGTTAAGCATCTTGATACTAAAAACAGTATTTTGTTTACTTTATTTTTGTTCAACAGTAAAAAGTATAGTATAATAATGCGTTTAACTGGCTGGCAACCCTATCCGTAGTACTAACAAGTAAACAAGTAAAGACTTCATACAGATTACACAAAAAAACTAAGAAAATCGAAGGAAGTAGATTTCTGTTATTTTTATAAAGTTTGGTGTTATCAATTTAACTTGTGCTAATATTAAGAACTACTTATTCTAATTTAAAAATTTTTTTGGATGTAAAAGATTACGCTATGACCCATAGGAGTGGAGCATAACGAGGATAAAATCGCACGGGTCGGCTAATATAGATTTATAAGTTTGGTTATATATGTATATATGGTTGGTAGAGAAGTCGGTCTTTTGTGTACAACGCGAACATTAGCCATTGTCATGAAGGAACGATTCAATCTGACGAATGCGAGAGATTCGCCAAAAGTTCAAGTTACCAGGGCAGCAGGATTTATAGGCGGTCGCACCTGACAAGTAACCGTGTGACGGTCGAGGCGGTCGAGGCGGTCGTGGCGGCCCTCGCGACCGATTGATTCAGAATGTCCCACACAAAGGAGCGTTACGCTATAATCGGGCGCCGCATCTTTTCTAACTCATTTTTCTCGCTTGAGGCGAGGGTGGAGGGTGGCTTCATCAGGGGGCGTCACGGTATTAGACAAGACACAAAAACGATGCCCGACGGAGAACTGAGCAAGTACAATTTCTGACGGTTTTTTGTTATAGGTTTTCGTTCCAACGATAATGTTTGTTGGAAATTATGAAGCGAGATGCTATTGAACGAGCTTTTTGCTGTACGAGAATTTATTTTATATTTACGGCTATGTCTAAGTGATGGTGGTTTTTATATTATGTTTTTTTTTTTAATATAGTAAGTGAAGCAGTTGTGTTAAATACAACAACACCACTTTCTATGAAAATTCTTTCACCGTTGTCGCAACCCACAACCATGTCATATTTACAAGGACAACTTGACCTCCGCTACTTTTAAATTTAGATTAAAAAATCACGTCCTTTCGCTTACTCCTTAATAGTAAAGTATTTATGTATGTATGTATGTATATAAAAATTTTATATATGTAAAGTGTATGCAGTTTATGTTAGTTATCATCATTTTAAAATAGTTTATTACAGTTAACTTTTGTGCCTACCTTTATCTAATAATCCTCTCCTACATCCAGTGGTCACCGGAAGAGATCTCTTTTAAAAGATAATCAATATTTCCTTGACTTAAAATCTGTCATTGCAAGTTTAACAGAACAGAATACAGATCTGAAAAAAAGTCTAGAAGTGATGTCGACTAAATATGACGATTTTTTGATCAAAATATCTGAGCTGGAAATTCAAAAGAGAGAAGATAAGAAAAAAATTGCACTATTGGAAGAACGGATCGATAATTTAGAGAGAAAATCGAGAGCAGCGGGTATAGAGATAAGAAATGTACCTAAATCGGATAATGAGACGAAATTAAATCTCTGTAACGTTGTATCGAATCTGGGAAAATCCCTAGATATAGAAATTGATGAGAACAATATTAAAGACATTTACAGAATACCTAATAAAAATACTTCTTACTCATCTATAATTGTCGAATTAAATTCGGTACTACAAAAAGAAAAAATTTTGAAAAATTTAAAAACTTTTAACAAATCAAACCCCAAGGGAACAAAGTTAAACACGTCTCACTTACAACTTAAAGGGCCAGAAAAACCCGTATTTGTATCTGAAACACTTACTACAAAAACTCAAAAACTGTTTTATTTGGCGAGATGTTTTCAAAAAACTCACGGATTTGACTTCTGCTGGACTTCTCATGGTGTAGTTTACGTGCGAAAAAACGAAAAGTCGACGCAGATCCGTATCAGCTCAGAAGCGGATATCGAAAAACTAAAAAGTTTAACATAGATTGATTAGATTTAGAATTACTTTGTATTTCTTAATTTGATTACTTTCATGTTGTTAATTTTTTTAATCTATTTTATAACTTATTACTACTTACATTACACTTACACTTACACTAACACACTACTTGCATGTATTAATTATCTACTCTTTGACGGCATAAACTTATTTCACATTAGTCATAACTTTTCGAAAATTAAAACTAGATCCTCACAGGAGATATGGAGTTATTGGTCCTATTATAATATCAGCTTTCACGTTCGATAATTTAATAAATATTTCTGAAGATATAGACGGTGTCAATGTATCTCGAGTGATATCGTGTGAAATTGGGAATTGTCGTAAGTTAATGCCAAGTTATTCTAACCAGTTTAAAATTCTCACCCAAAATATACGCAGTATAAACTGTAATTTTTCTGAATTAGAAGTAATGTTGGAAAGACTTGGGCTAGACTTGGATGTGATAGTTTTGACAGAATGTTGGCTTAAAAATAATTCTATAATCCCGATACTAAGCAGTTATAAATCATACGTAACGAAAAATAACTCTTTGCAAAATGACGGGGTTGCTCTCTATATAAAGGAATCTATATCATTTACGGTAGAAGAACCAGTTTTTCAAGATGGTAACTGCTTAATTGCTACTAATGAAAATAACTTTGCGATTATATCCATTTATAGATCTCCTTCATATGTAAACATAGATTTATTTCTCTCATCTCTTGATTCGGTTCTCCTAAAGTTATCTTCATACAAAAATATTATTGTTATTGGAGACATAAATATTGCAATTAATAATGATAAAAGAGATTTAAATGGGGATCGTTATTTGACTATGGCAGCATATCATGGTCTTATACCTGCTCACTCTCATATAACTCGTGAAGACTCTGGCACGTGTTTAGATCACATTCTCTTGAAATCTAGATACCCTGCTATTACGATTATTCCCCAAACTCGTATAACTGATCATTTCCCGGTTTTAATGAGCTTACACTTAAAGTTAGAGCAACAGTTAGCAAAAACATATTATAAAAAAATTGATTATAAAAAAGTAAATAACGAGGTTTCACGAATTAATCTTAAACCCATATATGATTCGAATGACCCAAATTTTGCTATGGAATATTTAGTTGATGCTATAGTTGAAATAATAAACAATAACTCACAATTAGTTCGTCTATCTTCAAGAAAAAAGATACTAAAGCCTTGGATCACTCCAGGACTTTTACGGTGTATTCACAACAGAGATAATTTGCATAAAAAGTCAAAATTATTTCCAGATAACAAAATCCTTAAAATAACATACACTAGATACAGAAACTTTTGTAATGAATTATTGAAAAAGCTAAAAAACAATTACGATAAAAATGAAATAAACGAAGCTAAAAATGATAATAAGAGGTTATGGAACGTAATAAAAAAGAAAATTAGTCACGATAATAACTACGATAATAATTCCTGTCTATTAAATATCTCAAATTCGTCTACTGATTCTCTGAACTTTGTAAATAACTATTTTATTAATGTAGGTAAATCATTGGCAGAAACATTGAAAAATAAAAATACTAACTGTTTAGAAAGAAAGGATGAGAAAGTCAATATTTGTCATAGATGTAATATTGACTATCATCCAAATTCATTTGCTTTATTAGATGCTACTGAAAAAGAAGTCGAAACCTTAATAATGAGCTTAAAAAATAAATGTACTATGGGTTGGGATCATATTTCAAATAAATTCTTAAAAGAGCATAAAACAGTGTGACATCTTCGAAAGTTACTTAAATCGTGAATTTACCATTAAAGTAAAAAACAATAAACATATGAATACGATTACATGTCCCGAAGAAAGCAATAAGGGAAGATCTCGATCGCAGCTTTCCTTAATAAATATATCGAGATGAGACTAAGATAAATATATCGATATCCGTGAGTTTAAAATATTCAACCTTCCATGGTTCGACAAATTCGAGTAAACATGCGTAGCGACTTATCAGTAACAGAATATTTCCATTTTATTTTTGCTCATTCTTAATCATTTCTAAGCGCGGTTGGGGGTTCTATTACCGCTCAAGTAATGAAAATATTTGTTGTAAGCGTTTTGTATCGATTCAACCTTTTTTCTCGTTCTTCAACCGGATGACCTATTTTAGGGCGCGCTGTGTCTGGTCGGATAAAAAAGATTCAACTTTTGCCGTAATTAAGGTTTCATGTCGTTGATACTCTGAATAAAATGAAATGTTTTAAAGATTTGAACTCGTCGTGAGATTGAATGCTCTGCACAAATTATATGTTGTGATGGGTAAGAAAAATTTAATTTATCATTATACATAATATTTAATTCTCTGAAACACCAATTTAGATGATCGCCTTATTGCAGCGAGGTTAGATAGATATATGGTAATGAAATAAGGATATAAATAATAATCGTCAGAAACATGAACCGCAAGATGAGCAAACCTATGCGGTTTGACCAATGTACCTGCTTGTGACATAAACATTATTATTGCCGACATACAAATATTATTATATTTATATTGCCCTAATTACTAGTATCGATACAAAAATTGACAATTTTCAAGAACTATTTGACCCCCTTACGTTCGTTAGGCTTGTAGGGCTCCAAATGATATAAGTTTTTACTTACATCCGACTTAAATGCAACAAAGCCTATATCAATTAGACCTGTAGTAAATCAATTGTGAATACCATATCTCTTGTAAACCAAAAATTTTTCAACATTATCAACTATCATTTTTCAACCCCTAACACAAGTATTTATCTTAGTAGGAGGGGAGAACAGGAATAATAGTAGTTTGTAATCCAATATATAATAAACTTAAAAAAAAACATATATATGACTGACAATGAATAAGTAACACTTCTAGTGCCTGTAAAGTTTGGTAGCGATTGGATTAAAAAAATTTTAAATCTGTTTTTCCCTTATTGAAGCGAATGTGGGTTGGCTAGTTAGCTTAAAATATTAAAAGGTAAAAATTACCTTTAGTTGAGTTATAAATAAAGATACGATTTCACATGACTGGATTTCGAAATATACAGAAAACAAATTAAATTGGGCAGTGAATGAATATAAATTGAGTAAAAAATATTCCTATCATATTTTCAGTGTTTCCGTAGATCGTATATGACGCTTTGATAGTATCGGTAGTAATGGTAACGACGAAAATTGAAAAAATTGAAAATGTGTCACGCAAAACTGCATATTCATATGCAAATATTACTAAATGCAGCGAAAGTTAAACGACGGCATGAAAGTTGTTCAAATATGGTTTTTACTGAAAAAGTCACAAACGTTATGATACCAACTTCTAATGAGCGGTGATTTCAAAGCCTTCACAATTTTAGTATACTTTTTAATAAATATTAAAGTACTTATCTATTTACATTTAAATAGGTAGGGAATTTTTAACTGTAATATTTAATATAGTGTTATAATTTTTGATGGTATCGATTTAGATTGTATCTGATCTTTCCGTAGTAAATACGTGTCCATATAACTTCTGGTATGACATGCTGTCTAGCCAAATAGCATTTTAAAAAATTGAAGATAAAAAACTCTTCCTGCATTTAAAGAAGAAAAATCTAACTTAAACCCTTAATGACCCTGGACAACCAAGTACCTTTATAATTCTTTAATCGCAATATGTTATCACTAATAATAATATAATCTAAAATAATTTAAGTATAGAGTGTAATAATAATTATTAATTTAACAACTATATTATTAACACGGATTTACAAATTTATAGAAATTTATATGAAAAAAAAATTTGATTATGAAACTAATTTATTCCAACTTTCCAATTAAACTCAATATTAATTTCAAGTAGACTTTTTTACAATATTCCTTATGACAAGCTTAATAAGAAAAAAAAATAATTGTCAATTAGCCAATGTCATCAATAATATAAAAAAATTATATAAAAATAAGTTAAACTCAAAATTTAAGTCACAATATTTTTTTGTTCTACTGGGGTTGCTAGAGGTTAAGGAGCAAAATATATTCGTATTAATTTAATGCAGTAGTTATTTGTATTTACGAAACAGTTATAGTTAGTAGTATATTTCAGCTTCTTGTTAAACAAATTTCCATAATGAATATTGTGGTAGTTACACAAACAATATACAATATGAAAGCAAACTGTGTGAGTAATATATTTTTAATTGATGCACACAGCGTCCGATGTATAGAGTAAACATTACGCATTTATTCGACGATGACGGGCCTTTGTTGGCCGTTTTTAACTCGGAACATTAATTGGTGGAAAAGTGTGCAATTCATGTGTTTGTATTTCATCGTAAAATATGAAAGATGTTGTGTGGACTTGGATTTTTTATGTTAATCACCGTTATTTTATTTACATGGTGCATTCGTAAGTTCCTATATTAATATAGGCAATACCTAAGTAACTAAGTAGCAATAGCTTTTTCCCTGATATACGATTTAAATGAAACAATTCTCTAATCTATATTCTAAGTTACTCTGGCAGCATTTATATTAATAAATCTATAAAATTCGTATTTAATTTTGAACAGTAGTTTTAGCATGACACGAAGGACAAACAAACAAAAAAAAAGATTGTTTTGATGTCTATTGATGTTAAAAAGAAATTAGTGTTGTTAATCTATTACGTACAGATATTCTAGAATGTAGATATAGATTTTTTATTATATGTTACATTTAAATTAGATGAGTTAAAAATTATCTTTTCTAAATAATTTATTGGAATTAACAAATATGACAAAATTAAAATTTGATGTTCGATTTTCTATGAGGTCAAATAATGAACTAGAGTAATAAATGGCGAGTGTACAAGATATTTATTTATGAGGGAAATAAGTTAATTTAATATTTCACAAGTTACTATACAGTATAGATTACTTATATATATATGAGAAGGACGTTCTGTTTTAAAAGCGTATAGGTTAATACTAACTAATAATCAGACCTGTATGGTATGGTAAAGCTATCTGATGCAGGTACATAGTTTAGCTTACACTCGATAAAATCTAATATACTGGAAGGTATGCATGCAAGGCAATACAATCATTTTTAATTTCCGTCGCAGGCGCTTTCATTGCACTGAATACCAATTACGACTAACTACTGACCATATGAATGTTAGCTTCTCCGTTGTTTGCAGTTATAATTTGTTTCTACTATTTCTATTGACCTATTTGATAGATAGACATACGTTCAACATTTTAAATCATACTTCAAGCGGCTAAATTAAAGCTACATATTTACATAATAAAGTTCAACTGATATAACCCGCTTTTGAGTTATTATACCAATATTACTTACTGGTATTTTACTTCATTTTTCATCAATTTATTATACTACCAGTCAGTCAACATATTATGTATATTACGCATTAATATTTTGGAGTAAATTTTACCTAAATTTAGAAATCATTTATTAAATGTCAGTACTACTTGTCGAAATAGAAATCATTTGAATTAGACCTGGAAATATTGCTATTTTATTAATTTAAAATATCACGTCATTGCAGGTTCAAAAAAGTACATATTTTTATGAATTTTTAGTCATCATCAATATTCCAAAACATTTATAAAAAAATACTCAATATTATGGTACAAAAAATAAAATACACAAATACAGGAAAAAATATTATTTTATCTAGTTAAAACTACGTAAAAGTTGAAGGAGTTCCAAATATCTTATCCGACACATCTATTCGATCTGTCTTTCAAAACCTCGGGAGAGTAAACTAAACTCTATTTCACACAACTTGGGCTATTGAAATTTGCTTTTTAGAACAATGTCGAAGTGCAACCCTCTCCGTATTTACTGGTAGTGTAGGGTTACCATAAAAGCTACGATATCGTAAATCAAAATAGTAAAAGTCAATGCTGGTAGCATTAGTAAATTTCAAAACGCAGTTATACTGTACATTACAAGCAGATATTAACATTAGATCAAAAGAATTCGTCTATAAAGTAATGCGGTATATAGTGCGAGAGTCAAGGCCTTCTAGATGTGTTTTGTAAAGATTCCAAATATTGTATAAAGCCACTCTTTAGGGATAGTCACAATTAACTAATAAAGAATATCCAATCAGTGGTTATGGAAAGTATAAGAGAAAAAATACGTTTTAAATAACATTATGGCCCAAAATTTGAATAATTAAACGGAATTGATTTCATAAATTCTCGTCTTTAAGAGTCTGGCAGTTTGTTATAACAATTGTAGTAGGTCTTAGCTCTCGTACAAGTGTTCAAAGATTATACGAGACATAAATCAAGTTAATACATAAAATACATTATTTTGCTGTACTTTACTTGCAGAACTTGAACTTCTTTAAAGATGACCTTGAACTACTGGAACTTGTGCTGAAAATTGTGCCGAAGTTGTAGAAAAAAATTCTGCGAGAACAGTTTCTTCAAGGTAATGAGGTTTTCCTTGGAGGAGCTGTACCCGCAGAATTAGTTTCATGTGGAAGCAGTGAAAACCTTAAATGAATTTCAATATTAGATAAATTTTAGTATATATGAAAGCCTGGTCACCCTACACTAGCGTCTAGTGGCAAAGTTTTTACTGGACGTCCCGTCGTATTGTCGGTACATTAAACGTTAATACCCATTGTTCCAGTATGAAATTTAAAACTGTTTCGAAACAATTGCGATTAGACTGGATTGTGAACTGTATTTGACAGACGTCTGAAGTTTATTGCTTCTCTTTTATAAGTAATTAAATTATTTACGAAATAATTTCATAAGAAATATTTACAAAGCAGTAATAAATGAGTAAACGACTAACATAAAATACTTATCATAAACTAATAAGTATTTTATGTTAATATAATAAAGTTTAAGAAACGATTTGTAGGTTTTTAAAAATTATCTTATAATAATAAGATGATTTTTAAAATTTTAAATATGTTTACAACTATTGCGATACTCTAAGTAGGTATACCGCATAAATAAATTAAGCTAAGCTAAAAAATATCTTAAGATTTGTACTATAATATTGAGTTTGACATAAGATGATACATTTTAAATTGCACAGGAAACGTTTAATGATAACATTTAAATTATTATATGGAAGTTACATGTTTTAAAAAGGACAGCCTGTTATCAATTTCCGGCGTCTCACTGCATTTGATTTCTGTTTCAATCCGTTATTACGAATACGTTTATAATACTAGTAACGTGGTTTATATAAAAGATAAATAAATAATAAGAGAAAATGGATATATTAACGATAACCAGGGAAAAGTAGCGAATATTTAAACAGTTCAATCTAAAAATTAGGCTGATTCTTGGCTTGGTTTTAATATTCAATAATATCTATTAAATATTGTGTTGGTAAGAATTTTTTGTTCCAATTTTTTCTTCATAATCACTTTTTTCATAATAACTATGATTTTCAATAACGACATTTACAACCAAAGAAGAAGAGATTAGAATATTTATAAAAAAAGAAATTAGCATTTTAAAATGGATATAGATCATATGCAAAGTTTCAAGATCTTTGAGGGCCCTGAAAAGATTACACGCATTAACATATAAAAGTATCCTGATATAAAATCAACAACGTACATGCAGAACAATATAACTTATATATTTAATTCCTCGTTAATATGAAGAATTAAAAATAATACAATAATTAGAAAGTAACAGTAACGTCGGTGAGTAACCAACCATACGTTGATAAATGGTACATGACGCAGCGAATGCAAAATACCCAAATCGAGATGACTGACGGTCTGACAGTGGACGCAGACACCCAAAACATGCATATTTATAAATTTATGTAAACGTTACAGTGTTATTACATAATATATTAATGTAACTGATAAATATCCATTAGAACAAGGTTTAGAATTTATAAAAAACGCTTAGAATTTTCGCCAAATAAATGTTTAAAATAACCTTAATTTCATTGCCAAAATTATTAATAATAATTAATTTTCTCCAAACAAAAATAAAAAAAAAATCTACTGTTCTACAACATGTTGAAAGAAACTTCTATAAACAACCAAATAAAATATTTTAGTTAAATTTTTCTTCTGAATTACTGAAATAATTCATGAGTTTTAGTTTCACTTTTATCATATTGAATGTTTAAATAACTTACATTTAAACTCTGTAATTTATAAATTAATTATATTTATGTTTTTGTAATGCTTACCTCATCGATATTTTCTGCTAGGCTATCTCGTTCATCGTGTATATAACGAAGTCTACACAAAATGGCTCTTAAACGGAACACCATTATGAATATTCGATCAAATCACAATTGTTTAACAAAGAGACCTGTTAACGTGTTCCCCGCGCGAATTCCACGTATAGAGAAAAAACCATACTACCTTCTCGATAATTATAAATAATTATTAAAATGTACCGTCACTTGTAAATGTATAAAATAGAAATTTAACATTTCAGTCTTTTTAAAAAATTGGTTATATCAAGTTAAATTATTTTTTTATTATAATAATACCTTAAACGATCTATATTTATATCAAAAAATATTTTTATTTGCATCTATGTTTTTGTTTATGACGTTATTATTGTTCTTTTGAAATTGAAAAAGTTTTTAACGATAATTAAAACGCTAAATTCTAAGCCTTCAAAATGATACAATGCAGATCAGCCATTTGGAAATGAAATCAGATATCGTTTCCTGCCCGTGTTGACTTACAATACTTCAGGGGAAACAGTCTCGCAGACCAGTGGAGCGGAGGTGTTTATAAAAGATGAATACTCTTAATATTATTTTTAAAAAACAAATCTTTAATCCTTACTAGGATATTTATTTTTTATAATTACTTAGTATTAAATATTTTTCCGAAGAGTCATAAGATATCAATATAATTCTTTAATATCATTAAAAATATTCTTATTGGATAATTAGTCTTTTGATACTTACATAATTAATTATCTAATTACGATAAGTAAAAACATAAAAAATTGTCTCCTTACAATAATTAATAACATTTTTATCTTTCTATAGATTGCTCAATGAAAGAGTCAGGAGCTTCCAATCTGATAATATTTTATTAATTA
>JAOPUB010000021.1:460366-472363 GCA_027564055.1 Neptis clinioides
AATATATGGACTCAGACAGAGACCCCAATTTTATTTATATGTTGATGTGTTGATTTAAATTAATGTATAAAAACTTTACAGTAGATATTTAATTTATTTAATCCTCCCGAAGTAATTCAGAAAAGCGTCATCAGTATTTACTTTTTCAAAATATTATCTCCTTCAAAATTTCTATTTATAAATGACAAACCTTACCATACAACGTATTTTAGTTGTAACGTAACTAACGCCATATTTAATAATTTTGGGAAATAGTTATAACTTTTGGCTAATATTCGAAATATTGCGCTTAAATTTTACGGTATTTAAATATTTCAAACAATTTCGTTAATTTTAGCCGCAAAGAAACCGTATTTAATATATAAAATGAGTCGCTCAGCTAATTTAACGCATCCTGTCGCTGTAGGGTTCTATTTTGTATTCCTCCCCCCATCCTAAGCTGTTGTCTTCTGCATTCCAGATGAGTCCCTCACCCCCGCGCCCCAGCCGCCGGTCCGATCCTCAGGTATCTATTCCTACGTTTTGTTTATTCATTAGCCCGCAATTAGATTCCACCTGCTTTCGAATGATCCTGTAGACGTTTTAGAGCTTGAGCGATTTGAATTTGTTTCATTCCGTGCTGAGAATTTTATTGTACAAAGCTTCCTCTGTTTGCGTTTGGTTACATAATTATCCCATTTTTTAAGTTTTTTAAAAATCTGTTTGTTTTTTATTTTTGGGTATCTAATACTTCATGAAATTTAAATATATACGTAATATACCTAAATTAAATTTCCATATAATAATTGTGAACAAATTAGCTCCAAACCCTGCTTCAGATGAAAGGCCGCCACATAATTTAACACAAAAATGCAATAAAATTAATCATAACCAACATACCATAGAAACATTTATACTATATATTGATGTAGATAGAAGTAAAAGCCGATACGTTCTTTCAATTGAAGGATTCCCCGCCCATGTCAGACAAGCCTTGGGGTTCAAATATAGACAGAATTGTACCTTTGAATCTCGAAACTTCACGGTTGACTAGTCATCGAAGCTGTATTGTAAATGCAAATATCAACTGTGTTACAAGGTGTTAAGGTGGTGTTTCTGTTGCAGCCGCCGCAGCAACAATCTGGGGCTCTCAGGATGTGTACGTGAAGAAAGGTAGTACGATATCTCTGACGTGTTCAGTGAATGTGCACTCCTCACCGCCTTCAAGTGCGTCTGTTTTATGGTAAGTACTTTTATAAATCAAAGTTTCAACTGTTTCACTCATATTGAGAGTTCTCCATTTTATATCAAACTAGCGAAATACTTTTCCTGTATTTCTACGTTTTGCTCTTTGATTTATTATAACTTATCCAGCTTTGTCCTTCTGTATCTTTGTACTCTAACAGCTTAACCGATTCTGCAAATACTATATTATTGTGTTTGTTTAAGTGGTTATCTGGATATATCATTTTTATCATCGAATCCAGTTGATAGCCTTATCATCAAGTAAAATTTTTTACGTTTAATATAGCTTGGTATTTGATTTGGAATAAATCTAGTTAATAGATTTACTCAAAATTAACAAACAATATAAACATAATTTCATAAGAAAAGCTAAAACTTTATATAACGTGTGTGTTCAGCTTCAGCAAAAATATTACCAGTTGCTGGAAATTAATAATGACTGGATAATGAATATTTAATAGAAGATAATGTCTACAAAGCTAATTTATTTCAAGAAAAACCTCATTTTTTCTTTATAGACATAAGCATAAAATATGATGCTCGTATAAAAGTGAAATTAAAAATATTAAAACAAAGTATGAGTTTATGTGTAAGAGATAATTAATATTAAAATTAATCTTGATCTGAGAATGAAAGTTGTTTAAAAATGTAACTAAGAAAGTCTTCGTAGAATCAACATTACATTGTAATTTTAAATGAAACATACAAATTGAACTTTATTTAATTTCTACGATTAACATAATAAATCAGTGCAACGTTCTGTACAATTGTATTAATATTTTTAATTTAATCTCTTATGAACTGTAATGTTTATAACTTCATTTCATTTGCAGTTGCAATAAATATGGCATTTTTGTAATGTCTGAGTGTTTCGACTGTCATTCAAATCATGTTGATCTAAATTCTATGGATGATGATAGAAAGCATTCCTAAAATCTTCAAGTCTTTGAAAGAGCTCAATCTCCTATAAACGAAGATAAAATAGACAAAGATTCCTATATTTGCCATTGATAGAAATAATTTTCAAAATATTGATTCACAATGAAATTCAGATTTAAAAGTTGACTTAACACGGTCGACATTAGTCAAAATAGATTAGTTTTAGTAAGAGTTTAAAAATACTAAGTATAAAGTAGGCCATGAAATAAATTATAGAAAACCTTCCTGTGACGTAACATTGTAAGCCTAAGTCGAAAACAATTCCCAATCTCAGAATAGATGAAGACATTTTAAATCAATCTGGAGTGAGCGCTATTAGATGCTCATTTTCAATGGAAAACCATTTCGGAGCTTTCGGCAGAAAGAAGGAAAGTCAAATATTATAAATTGAATTGGTGTTTTCGCTTACTTGTATTTTCTTTTGATTAAATTCGATGAGATAACATCCCTGGAGGTTGACCCGGGATACTCGATAGATTACTCCGACTGAATTTGTATTTATAAACCTTTATCAGAGCTGTATTGAGGACATAATACTGTAGATCCTTTACGGATTATTATTATATTTTGGTTGAAATATAATAAATAATGTCTTAAAACTTGGTTCAATGATTCTTTTTTTTATCTGCGAAAGGAAATCTAAAAGAGCATAGAATCTATTTCAGATTCTTGTTTTTCCTTTATTAATACATCATTATTTTCTTCAACTACATTTTCTGTGTTGTCTTCATTAGCAAATATCCATTTCTAGTACTATATAATTATATTTTAATTGTTCCTATGTATCGTCAATGTAGTTCTAAAGCAAACTAATTCGAAATAGTAGACATCGTAGACAGCGCTGACAGCTCTCAGCTCTTCAACGGTCACCAGAGACCTAGCCAATCTATCTGTTACGTCTATTAGTTCACGGATTCACGAGATCCCTTAGCGACTCTAAGACAGCCACGTATGGTATAACTACCTTGGGGTTAAGGGAAAACTATCTTCTTTTGTATAATAAAGTTTACAACTCATTATGGTATTATGAGATAATTACTCATAACCAAAAGTGATAAAGCTGATGATAAAGATATGAAAGCTAAAAAAAAAGAAAACTAAATAGAAGTTAGTGATACTTTTTAAGGAACTTTGACTTGAGTTTGGTATCTTACCAACTCTTGTGTTTCTTCTTTCCATTGGACCCCTTATTACTTGTAATTGATCTTTGGAGATCAAGTTAGATCATTATTGATTTAAATAATTATTTGTAAAAAATATATCTATAATATTGCCAAATAGAATATACTTTTTTTTTTAAACTCTATAATATATAACCTCCCCAAGTAAGCTAGAAAGTTTGTGTTAGGAGTGTGCCACGACAGTAGTTCAAAAAAAACTGGAATTTAAACCCATAACCTTATCGAGCTACTGATACTCTTACGGCCGAATAAATAATCAATCTCCGAAATCTATGGATTATGGATTCTAAAATTAAACTTGTCTCAAGAAAATTCAAATTTGAAATCAATTTTTGAAATAAAACTCAAAGTTTTTAATTATATATATTAAAAGTAGATTCGAAATTTTTATTTTGGATTGAGATTAATTATTAAATTTGGCCATTAATAATATCATCAATATTATTCGAAATATTGTATTTTTTTTATTATTTAGTCTCTCTCCTATAATGACGTAATAAGCTTTTAAAAAGAAAACTTTCTGGATCTAATTTCAGTTAATATTTTGTATCTGTTTTAATATACCGTATTTACATTGTTAAAAAAAAATCTTTAAATCTCGATATTGATAATAATCAGTAGAAATAAATAATACTTTAATAGCGATTGGTTTAAAATGAAAAGTCGATGGTAAAATTACAAAAAAGTAATCAGTAAAAACAATCGTAGCTCCGTAATCATTCCCTACAAATAGATAGTTGTGTAACAAACAGTGATTGGGAAGTATTGTGCAAATAGGGGTGGAGCTCACCCTCTGTAAAACTACTCTTTAAAGTAACGGACAACTTGTAGAGTTCTGTATAATAGGAATATTATTGTGAAGGTCAAAACTTTAAGCTACAGAACTAAAAAAAATCTACTTAAAGTGTTTAACGCACGAGATTAATAATTGAACTCAAAAAGATTCCAAATTTGAATTTTCTAAAAACATATTTAAATTTAGAATCTATTCTCAATCCTTAATTTAAAGATTTTGGTTTAAGATTCATTATTAATTTCGGCCGATATTTTCTATAAATATGGGTTATTAGCCGCACCGCGCGACTTCATTCGCGTGATGCGCCACTCCTATGGATCGTAGCGTGATGTTTTATAGCCTATAGCCTTCATCTATAAATGTACTATCCAATACAAAAAGAATTTTTAAATCAAACCAGTAGTTTCTGAGATTAGCACGTTCAAACAAACGAACTCTTCAGCTTTATAATATTATTATAGAATTAAATGTCAAAATATGTCAATATTTTAAAAATCAAAAGTCAACTTTAAGTGCAATATTTAATCTATCTATAGTTTATTGCTAAATCTCCAAAATTAATAAACAATCTCAATCTAAAATCGTTGAATTATAGATTGAAAATACATTCCAAATTCAAATTTGTGTATATATAATTTTAGTCTGCAATCTATTTTCAATCTGTAATTCATAGATTTCGATTGAGATCAATTATTAATTTCGGCCGTAGGTGTAAACTTAAATATATCTCTTCTCATTATTTTTTCATTTAAGAGGTTCACTTGCTCATTTCATAAAGATTCTTCATCTAATATAGGTTATCAAAATATAAAAAATAGCTATTATTCCAAGCTCAATTTACATTGTAGAAAAATAACGAATGTTTTTTATTATATTCCGTCTACCTTATTGCGGAGGAACCCTCGCGGACTGACCTACGCAATCTCGCGCAACGTGGGTTGTCCCCTCCTCTAAATTTTTTATTAATGAGCACCCGTCTTTACAATTTTTTTTGAAGAAAATTATTCGTCGACAATGGAAGCACATTTTGTGTACAATGAGTTATGAAATATAAGTAGATGAATAGGATTTATTTATTTTGGTAATCTCTTTTACCCTTAGAAGTGTAAACATTTATTTTTCGACTTTACGCAATCGAAGCACTACAAATAACATATTTTTCTTAATAGGATTTAACTTTCTTTAAAAATGGGGTCAAAATACTGAACTCTTAAAAACAAGTGTCGATCCAACCAAAGACAAAAGTGTTATATTTTTAAAACAGAATATTCAAGATGGCCGCCAAGAGAAAAGCTGGCGCACTGCTGCAACACGTTCTGCCAAAGGTAACTATTTTTTACGCATCCTCAACTAGCGAGTAAGTCTATCACCAATTTAAAGTGATCTATCATTTTATTTGCATTACTACAACGCGGAGGTCGTCACGAGTGGTCAAGTTAAACATGCCAAGGCTGACGGCACGTATAATGTGGCCGGGTTCTAGCTACAGAGCAAAGATGGTATAATTAAAGGAATTTATAATGATAGTGCGACCGCTTTTAAAATAAACGGTCAGTACACAGAAGCCTTCGAAGTTGTCGCCGTTCGAATGCGGTCGGGTTATAGTTGCATCGAAATCGCCAAAGTCAGTTTTCCCGCCGCGGGCGGTTCGCCTTGCAAAATGGCGGAGTCTCGAATGACACGCAGTTATTACATTAGCATGGACATGGCTTCTTATTTAAATTTAGCACGGGGGATATTTATTCTTAAGTAGATTAGTAAAAAAATATGTTTAGCCTCTGTTTTATGTTACGCACTATTGTTTATTATGGAATTACATAGGACGTAATAGCTTAATGGAAGTCGTAAATATTTTTGTGGAAAGACTGTGTTCTTATGTTAAGTAATATTCTGATTTATCCTTACAGTTGTTAAGTAATAAGTGTTGAATTTTCAATTTTTTAAGAACGAAATCATTGCATTTTGTATTATACTTATAACTTAATCTCTACATAAAAACTGCTTTGTTTGAATAAGTTAAAATCTAAAACAATTGCGTGTATTACTAAAAGAATGTATAAAATGTATTTACAATGTCTGTAAGTTAAGGTTTTATGCAGCCTAATAATAAATAAAACATCAGATCCATAATATTCTAACAAGGAGCGAATGAGGCAGGTGACCTTGTTTACCCCAGTCTAAACTTAGCTGTACCTAGGCTTACTTATGTAATTTCATCGCAATTGATATTGACATTTGAATAACTACGTAATTATATATATTATCAATCTTTTTAAAGAGCAATTGCTCGGGTTTTAACAGCTGTTGCTATTTATCTACAGTTTTAACAGGTTGATTGATGTAATGTTAAAAGCTGATAAAAAGTTTAAATAAAATAAGCAGGTTTTCGATATAATTTTTTAAAATAATTTAAAAAGTCTATTTTTATGTGTCACTCATTCAATTACCCTTCAAATTAGACTCACATACCGAAGGCATTGTGCTTTAAAACAGGATGAAAGCATCCTATATCTTAAAACACTGTATAATTGTATATCTGTACCCTTGTATCCCACAGGACAATTTTCGAGATAAAAAGTAACTATTTCCATATTAAACGGAAATAGGATACATTTTAATGACATGTCTAAGATAGAGAACTAGCGACTATCATAACCAAAATTGTACAAATTCGATTATTGTCCAAAAGTTTCATTATTGCCAACATAAAAAAGCATTGGTATAAATTTCGAGATGCTCATATCCATAGTAATCTACCAAGAAGTGACCAATGAGGCAGTCGACCTTGTCTACCCTAGCCAGCTTAACTGTACCTAGGCTTACTTATGTAATCTCGTGGCTTATAGAATTCGTGTAGTGTTGCTATTCTATATCTATACTATGTTATTGTATATATACATGCAGTAAGATATGTGGGAGCTGTGAAGATCTGTGAGTGCTTTGACTGTGTAATGTTTAAAGGCTAAATAACTAACCTAACATACTAGCCGCGTTCAATTACTTAACTGGAATAAAAATATGTTTAAAAGAATAACTTTTCCAAAAACAATACTCTGTTAACGAATCAACATCCTATCACCATTTTATTATTTTTTTAATTGAATAAGCAGTTCTCAGCTAAGTGATTAAACTGGTTAATCTATAAATGAATTATTATTGCCTATATAACCTTTAACATTCAGCTGTAGAACTGAAAAGTAAGGGCTATTTTTTCGCTGGTTAAATAATAATAGCCAAATGGCTGACTTTTCCGAATTATGTATTTTAAGTAATTAATATAATTTGCTATATCAGTAAAAAAACGTAAGTGTCTTCTGGGTTAGTATGGTGTACTATGGTTTAACTCCCTCTTAACTCCACGAGCTGGCTTTGCAGTGGGTTATGCATAGTTTATGACGATGATGATAAAGGGTTTAGATTTTTTAACATCCAAATTATATTTTCTTCTAGCGTTGTCGTTCAGCTTTGGATAACCCCACTTTCAGCCAAGTTTCATTTATTGCCAAAATATCAATCGAATGAAGAAGTAAAGCAGCTATAAATTCATCATGTTTTGTGTTAATTGTACCAGGATTAAGGAATCCAACTAAAAGCTTTTTATTTTTATTCATTTTTATTAAGTATAGTGTAGAAGTATAAATGAAATTGAATAGATGATATCTTTAAACAATTATATTTTTTTAAATACCAAGTACCAGTAAGAATTAATATACTAATAAATTCAACAATATGAGAAATATAAATAATGATGTTATATGTTACCCTAACAAGTTTACTATTATGATAACAGTTGATTTTTATGGACCAGTTTGAAAACACAGTACAGTTCGATAAAAATTGCGTGTTTTTATAATTAATATGGCATACAACAATGAATGATATGAAATAAACAGATGTAACAATACTTTCAGATTGATAAATCGTAACAGCATGTATTTCAATTAAAATTCTCGTTAACAATCTTTTTATTAACTTTAATACTAAGACAAAATCTAGATAATTAGTACTTTTAAAAAAATAATTTACAAAATCAAATGAAGTATATGAAACCAAAGTAGTGATGACAGGTCGATGAGCAAACAGGTTATACAAATGTTTGTTTACTTTGTTCAGTTTGTGACATCTATAAACATAGAAATAGTATATTGTATATAATAATGTTACATTACTTTTATAACAGTTATTATTTACCAGTCTCTTGATATTATTATTACTTTTATGTATAAAAATAAGAAATAAAATTATGTTAAAATGAAGAAAATAAAAGTGATATAAAAATACTGAAAAATTTTTATTGCTTAAGACTGTGTAAGCCACATATTTTAGCAATATCTGTTTCATTTGTAATTTGAATAACATCTGAATTATGATCGCGACGTGCATATATACGCCCTCGCTTCGTCCAGATGAATTTCCAATTACACGACCGCCCTGCTTCACGTACCTTATGAAATAACAATCGGTTGTATTTAGTCAGTCTTTCATTTACATAAAACCTACGGGGCTCACTATTTAAACCAAGATCTGAAGTTGTAGCACCACGACGCACGCGAGCATTCCTCAAAAACTCATTTTTAAGTGATATGCGCGCTAGTTTTACTATTACAGGACGCGGGCGTACATTCACAGGACCCTCGGCGTTGTTGGCGCGTAGCTGCCCACCTGCACGAGATATACTGACCACGTCACGTTCTTCCAGGTCTACTTGTAATTTTATTGCTATTAATGAAATTATTTGTGACAGGTTTTCTCCTGTCTCTTCAGGCAGATTAGCAATCTCCAAATCATTCATTAGTAGGTCTTGATCCCGATCGTTTATGTCATTTTTTAACTGGGCTACAGTGGCTTCTAGCTCCGAAATATTAGTTTCTTTAAAACGCTTCTCCAACATATCCACCCTCGTATCTAATTGATTTAATTTATCGTTACACAATGTTATTGTGGATTGTATTTGAGTTATTTCACGACGAAAGGTTTGAAATTCAAGACGAGTAGCCCGTAGTTCATCTAAGAAATCCTTGCGAATAGCGCTTATCTCATCTCTGAACAATCGCAATTCAGACAATAAACTTCCATCTGATTCAATAAGTTGAACACTTTCACTGGTTAAAATCTCTGGGCTTAAGGATTCTTTTTCCATTGATTTTGGCGATTCTGTTATTTCCGTCATATAAATGCCTTTAACAGGTGTTTCTGCTTTATTATCCCGAGGAAGCTTGCTCTTACACACAGGGCAGTACCATGATGATGCAATTGATCCCCTACCCGGCAGCGCAACGCAAGCACGATGATAAGTTAAAGGGCATTTGCAGCACTTAGCAGAGTCTGATGACGATAAAAATTTTCCACAGGCACCGCACTTCATCATATTACGGATAATTGATGATAGTAATAGAACATAAAAGACAATTTATGTAGTTTTTAACAAGTTACACTTTGTATTCAGATTAATATGTAGGTAGATCAATAAATTAATAGTCAAAGAATTACAAATCCATTTATAAATATCTAGTTCTCTAAATAATTCGATCATAAAACACTAGATAACAGTTCACTGTGAAAATCCGTAGCTTTATTGTTACACTTATTACAACAAATCGTTACACTTGACGGGTTAACACTGTAAATTACGTAAACAAAGGCGCAGTACTATGACCCGTTACCGCCGTCCAAACTTCTTTTGTTTAAAAATTTAAGTAGTAATATTCGTAGTGTAGCCTGGTGTAACAGTCTTCTGGTATCTTCCGTGTCGCAAGATATGGCGAGGCTCTATAAGGCTGTTCATTTAGCTATTTCAAGGAGATTGGAGTGATGTTTGTGTGTGTAACAATGAGGGTGGCATAATCTTCTAAAAATAAATAAAGAAGTGAAGTTCAAATTCATTGATGAATGTGAAAAAAATAATTGGGTTCTCAACCTCCATAAAAGTTGCCTGTCTTATTTTACGTTTAGGTTGTTCAATATTGTTATAAGAGATCAAGTATCTTACAGTAGGTAGTATATTTATTGTCTTTATATCTACAAACTTTCTGATTTCTGAATTGCCATGGGTACAATGGGGCCTTAGCAACATTGATAAGGTCTGAGATTTAAATGGAGTTAGGTTTGTGTTGTTGAGAAAATTAAAATTTACTTCTGAAAATTAGTACTTATGCGAAATCCTCATTCCGTCAGTAACTGATAATTAACTTAAGGAAAATTACTAACTTATGTCATATATTTTTCTGTTCGTTGGCCAATGTTCCCGAAGCATTCATGAACATGATTATTGTTGTTTCAGTAACGATGGCCGATACATTAATAGATGATGAGGTCCCGGAATATACGAGAACTGCACTTGGCGATTCCGTCGATATAGCCTCCATGAAACTTCTTAAGGTAAGGCAAAGTACCAAGTATTTAAATTACGAATCTGAAACTACTGGTACTAACAAAGTTATACACAATCTATAGGAAACTTACGAGGCATCAGGTGATAAGAATATAGTAGTGTCACCTCTTGGTGTGCTCACTCTTCTGTCCTTATATGTGTCTGGATGCGAAGGAGAAACTCGAGATGAAATCATGAGGCTGCTCAATTCTACAGAGTACAAAAAGGTAAGTTTAAAGAATCAATAATCAACGGCAAATATAAAATAAAAAATAATATCACAGTCCAATTGTAATGAAACCATATATTTCCAGCTTTCAGAATCCTACAGCGGATTAAGCGAAAGGTTTGCATCAATGGACAAAAGTTACTTAAATCTCGCAAACAAAGTGGACAAGGATTTTATCAATGTTGTATGCTGGTGATTTAGGCGTTTAGGGTCCCATTTAAGGTGCCACTCACCATCCACTTGACTCCGCTACTTATTACTAAAACCAATAAAGTACGGAAGACTATATCCTGAATGGTAGCATCATTATGGCAAATTTTGGAAGTTATTGAGAATTATTCCATATATTTCCAAATATACCATTAAAACAGCTATATATAAATCTTCATAGTTTGTATATTAAAAATTTAATATTGCACGTTGGACGAAATTAATGACAGAATTAAACCTAAAATATAGCGATTTGCTTTAATAGAAAAAAACATCGGAGTTAATGACGCAACAGCTTAGTAAACGTGACGTGGCAATTAATTTCAGGGCACCTATACTTGTATAAAAAAGAGTATCCCCTGAATTTTCTATATACACCATTATCGTTAATCCGAAACACCATATTCATTCTTAAAGTTACTTACAAAAGAAAAAATGTATTGTATATTTTGTTATCATTGTTGTTACTAAGAAACTTTGGCTATAATCGCTTTGACGAAACTTCCTTATCCGTCCCAACATCTTATTTATTATATTATTATATAGCGATGAGGCTTTTCTTTTATCATCTATGGGTAATACATAAATCTGTAGAGTTAGAAGAAATTGACTTGAAATTGTTTATCAAAAATAGTTTAGCAACAGAATGTAAATTCAGTAAACTTTTTTTAGGTTGCAGAAACCTTCAAATTCTACTCGTCTTATAATTCCTGATCTTCCCGACCGTCTTATAACTCCTTACGCAAGCATTCCGCCTTACTTAGAGGGTAGAACCAAACTACTAGTAATCTTTTTTTTAAAGAAAAGATCAACGATAATCTGTAGCATCAAAATGGAGAAGTTAACATCAGGATACATGTGTAAGTGATTGGCAAAGATAACTATAAACAAATTCTAAAAGATGAAACAGATCAAGATACTTATACTTAGAAAATTTATAAAGAAAAAGAAGAAGAACTAGCAAAAATTACAAAGATGGAATTTCTCAAGTACAATAACATAGGTAAACGTACATATTGCGTTTAAACTAGGCTATGTTTACTATAAA
>JAOPUB010000021.1:495362-505662 GCA_027564055.1 Neptis clinioides
CATGCTACGACCCACAGGAGCGGATCATCACTGAGAATGAAGTCGAGCAGTTTGATATATATAATATATGAAAGTTGGGATATTTTGATGTTTGTTACTTAACCATGACAAAACAGATGAACGGATTTCAATAATATTTGGCACACAGATACCTTATAATCTGAATTAACAAATAGGCTACATTTTATCCTGGAAAAATTCTGAGTTCTCGCGGGATGATGGTAAAATATATTTACAGTCGGAAGGACTCCATTATTTTTTTAGCAATAGTATAATGGGCATGACTCATTTAAGTAATAAACGTGGTATATTGCACAAAAACGAAGCCGGGATCGAAACTTAAAAGAAGAATTCGCCATACAAAATGTATGAAAATACTTAAATTGTTCTATAAAAATAGCCAGAAAAAAAAAATACATTTTTTGAAATTATATAAGCCTATATTATTTTTATCCTACAAGCTATATATAATTGACATGGAAATAATACGTCAATATTAATATCTACCTATATTATTTAGAACTAAGTTAGTGCTAAACGAAGAAATAGTTTCCTAAGGAGTATTTAATGTAGAAACTTAGTACTAGTTGTCCCTTCTATGCTACAAGTTCTAACATGAGCATACCTTAAGTAACATGAATATTCAATGTTTCAAGATGTAATACTTGAATTAATATTAAATAGATTTTCTTTATAAGTAACCTTGAGTAAAAATTATTTTGATCTTTATTAGAGACTATGTGTCAATATTTGACGATTATCAATTCCCAAATGATTACACTGGTCAACAGTGGTTTCGTTTCACTTAATATGAAAGTAGTTTTGAATAACTCTATATCTGCACTTAACTTAAGTTTTACTTGTTATAATTAAATAGTTTTGAAAAATTTCCTCCAGTTTTTTTAAATTCCATATCAATATACTAAAAGCGTACTCACTCTTATACTTACGACAAGGAAATAAGTTTATTTTTATCACAAAATTATTAATTGCTAAATATTATTCAAAACTATATTTTTTTTATTAGGCTGTGTTATTTGTAGGTGTGACCTAATTCACTTATTCCTGACGTCACATTTTATCTCCACCTCCACCATTTCTTCCAAAAATATTTTTTATTCTTTACAAAGCTTTGACTGGCCTAAATTTAGTATCACCATTTTACAATACTGCTATTTTCCCGCGACAACTTTCCCTTCTCTCACTATCTTATCTATGTTTGTTTTATAATTAACTTATCAGAACGTATCTGCGCACATCTTCATAACTTATCAACATTGCTGCAGGTAAACTGGAAGAAAATGCCTTAAGGCATTAAGTTCGCCTTTGTACTAAATTTGTGCAATAAAGTATAAATAAATAAATATATATATATTTCACAATTTTTGGCAATTTAAACAATGACGAATTATTGCTGTAACTAATGCAATTTAGAGGAAAAAATAAGCTATGTCTAAATATGGCAAATAATTCAGCCCAATTTTGACGTTTCAAAAGTACTTATCAAAAAGTTTAATTGAAATAAAATACTTTGAGTTTGAGTTTAACTTTAGATTTTTTTACATACCTCAATTGATATCATACTTTTTTTGTTATTATAATATCTCAAAACGGGATGAGACAGCGTTAAAAATGAAGGCTCCGAGGCAGCTTGAGATTCAACAATTATCGTCATATTTCGATTAATTTACAAAAAAACATCAACAAATGATTCACTAAAACCTTCCACATAAATCACTCTACCTATTAATCAACACTATATGAAAGTATGCTAAACAGTTTTTGAGTTTATAGCAAACAAACAGATACAGAGACATTATAACAAAGATTTTAGGAAGGCTTTAAAAACCTTCAACTGGTTCATGATCCCTAGGTACTGCTATTTCATTTATATTTTAAACATTCTCGTTAGCTTTTTGGTAAATTTAATTTTATACTAGTAATGAAGTTTGACATTCATTATTGTCTAATTTGGTCGAAATTAGAACCAAATGTAAATTTTACCTAACCCACATAATACCTAACAACAATTTATCTAAAGGAATAAGTAAAAATTTGCTTTGAGTATGATCCAAATTATTGACATAAAGATGCAGCGTTTTTATTTAATAATATAGTTAAATAGTTAGAATATTAGGTAACAAAAGTTCTTAGCAATTAATCGCTTTATAAAAAGTGAGTAGTTTGATCATTGTCCTAGAAAAATGAATATAGGAAATAAACTCCTAATAAAAACTCTATTAATTAATGCCATAACACTTAATCTCATTAATTTTCAATGTCCCTTTTGCGGCTTCCGACAAAACCTCGAACGTTCATTAACCTCTATATTGGATCATCGAATCCAGCACATGTCTATTAAGCTTCAGTTTCTCTTCATCAAACAACTAGTTGGATTTTTTGTTATAGCTACTATTCTTTAAAATTAAAAACGATAATTTTTCACAAAAGTTTAATTAAGATTTAAGAAATATCTCTTTTTACGAAAATATATCAAATTGATAACGACATTCGTAGGTTTAATGTAAATAATAATACTCTACCTATTATAATACTGGTAAGGCAGTGTGGACTGGTCGTATGGTAATGATTCACCGTACAACGCCACGTCTGCTTCGCACAGCCCTGGGCTGCGCACCTCACTCTTGACTCCACCACCTACGATAAATAATTAAATTAAAGATTGACATTTCTGACTCCTGCATCTAATAATTATGCAAATGTTTCATCTTATGTTCTAATTAGTTATAAAACATGAATATTTTAATAATTTATTTATAGAAAATGCTTTGCAATTATAATACGGTTTAATTTATTCGACGCTAAATATTTAACAACAGTATTTCATTTATTATGTCATATGTAACATTTTTACCCGTGCTATCCTCATTCATCAACCAGGCGACTGCTGACGACGTTGTTGTTGAACACAGTCCTCCAGCCGATGTCAAGGGAAGAGCCAAACCGGCTAGTGAAACATTCGTAGCGCATCCGTTCGCCAAGCTACAACTCTCTACTTCTGAACTATTAGTTAAACCTAAACCGTCCACAGATGTCAAACTTAAAGCGTTGTTAGAAGATGTCGTTGTGTTATGGAATAACGTCGTTGCTCCTGATACTAGTAGTGCTGGCAATGTTGCATCCTGTAGTAACGATGGCGGTGATTCGGAGGTTGATTCAGATTCGCACGGGCTTGTATTGACTTCACCTGATAACCTATGAACAAAATAGTTTGATGAGATAGTAAAATACATCGGTAAAGCTGTTTAAACAAAAAACATTCGGCTTAACACGATATCGGCATAAAAAAACCATGAAACAGCAACACTGTTTACGAAGATGCGTTGTTTTATAAACAATCACTTTTCCCAAATGTCTTAATTTTAGAAGGAAAGAAAGCAAACAACTCTTAACGTGACTGTTAAAACTTATAACACATTTAACATTATCTGCAAATAAATTACTTTTTAAAACGTTTGATACAGGGTCTCGAGATTGTATAAAATATATTGAGCAATTAAAATCTAAGTCCCGACACTAAATTACGAACTATTTGTTTTAAAATCATAAACCATAAAAAGTAATCACCAAATCAAATAACACATGCCTCTTCGCCAGACCCCTCATATCTCATATAATGTGTTTAGTGGATTTATCAAACAAAATGTTTACACGTGTTTCGATTAATTTAGCTCGTTATCTACGCATATAAACGCGCTCGCGCCATTTAATCAGCTCCCTTTTTGTCATATTCACACATGACAGCGGAATATGACGTCATGTTTAAGTGTGACGGCAATTAATGAAATTCCAGCCTTGTCTGCATGCAAAGTGATAGATTATTAACATATGAATTACATTAATTATAACGATATCATACTTTATATAGCTTTCTTAGATAAGCAAATACTATAATATACATTTCAAAAATCATAATCTCATAATGAATTGACAATTATAAAAATATGGCCACACCTAAGACGAGTAATAATTTACGTAATCTCATTAATATAACTAAATGCAAATATATACTAATAGTTCGATATGACAATTTTTTAAACCAGCTGTTTTATTGCTGCTCAAATATTAAACTCTAATTCAATTAATAATCGTGATTAATAGACATTTATAATTCATTTGACTATAATATAGTCGTTAAAAAGCGACGATGTTATTATACAATTAAGTTTCTACTATTTTAAATATTTAGTTTCGAGAGGAAACAAGCTGTTCCGCGGCGATTCATTAGGTATCATAAATAACACAATACGTATTTATAATATTCATCAGCCGGCCGAGAAGTCGAACACCATGGTCTTTGTCTAGAAAAAAGAACCCCTGTTTATATTAGTTCGCGCCTTTTTCAAGTGTCACTTTGCTTTTTGCCGCCACTTCAAGAGTTGCTTCCAAACAACACTATCGTATATCAAAAGAATGCTTCGGAGTGGAATCGCTGTTAATGTTGGCAGTATTGTCACTATCTTTTTAATTGAAAGCTTTTTTTAATGTTTCGGCTCTTTTTCATTTACTCTTTTTACTTGCAGTAGTCGTCGTAAAACAGTTTTAAAATTGTCTAACAAAAGACTTCAAAGGTTTTAATAGTTGGTCGCACTGGAGTAAAAGAATGACAATCCATATGGCTCGATAATTTACTTGTCACGTTTTGAGTTTTATGTTCTGCGCGGCAAATTGTTATGTTCGTTTAGAATAATAATAGCTTGTCGTTACAATATGTGACACTTACGAAAGAATCTATCTAATTTTTATATAAAATGGCTACTAAGTCTTCAATCAATATTTTAAGACTGTTTCAAAATGATTTTAACACTTAATAAAAATTATAATCCCGTAAGTATAAATAACAATGATTTGCTTAACAGCCACATTTCTAATTTTAATGTAGGAGTCCATATTATTTCTCTAATCCCTTACAAGTCCACGAAAGGAAAACAATAAACTCTCTGCCCTCTGACAAGGGCACAATGGTCGGCACACTCCACGCTTGAAGAAAAAATAATAAGTACGTTGTTGTTGTGTTTATTTCTACTGCTGGAGGGTTCTGTTGATCAAGTGTAAAATATAATGAACTCGCTGAAATAAAAGAAATCAACATTTATCCTCCTATGTAGTTTGCAACATGTATGTTAGTTGCTCTTAGGGCGCTAGACTTAGTAGGCTATTATTTCCGACTTTCTAGCAAAAAAATTTTAATGCATCATTCGGGCATCTAAAACAATGTATTGGCTTATTTTCCTAATGGTCTCTATTTCTCTCCCTCTGGTATATTCTTGGCGGTTATATGCTTTGTTATTCATTACCACTTCATATAATCCACATTTAGGCCAAAATAACAGATATTTGAGACCAACTAGACATCATAAAAGGTGTACTATTCCCATTAACGTTTAAAAATATTTAGTGCTTAAAATATCTGTTAGTCTGTACGTATAACTTCAGAAATTTTAAAGTAAACCATTGTATTGTTGATCTCTAAAACTCTGTAGACCCTTTAGTAACCGCCATTTGGCGTCCACGTGTCAAGCGTTTGGGAGCATTGAGATTCTATAATTGCTAATTTTTTTACAAAATTTTATTAGTAATTAAAAATTCCAAAATGTTTGTTTCTGATTTTTAAAAATGGAGCTAAACAGAATAGTTAAAAGATTACATATTTTGTTTCATTAAATTAATTCATAAAGTATCTGTTTGAATAATACTAACATAGTAACTACAAAAATATTCATAGATCAAGAAAGAAAACAAAAATAAACTACGTTGAACATCTCACATCACGTCATCCGATATCTAAAATCCTGTCTGTCAAAACGTAAAAAAATCATAACATGTAACGGAACGGAATTGCGTAAAAAATGATTTATTATTATACACAAAAGTTATTGCTGTTTTAAATAGATGCCTTTCCAATCCTTAAAAACTTGTGGAACGTCGTGTTAACCACTAATTAACCCAACAAATGTGTCATCTAAATTGGAATGCAGCTCGTTAAGTACCAAAAATTACTATTCTTTTTTTTCTCTGTTTTGTGAAAATTTAATTATGATAAAGGACTTGGGTGTGTAACCTATTAGTCAAGTTGTTTTTTGGAATAAAATTAAAATTATTTACGGGCATGGAAAAACATAAGCGTATGACGAACCTATAGGTATATATTATAGAATTCATTGATCCAAAAAATATTATTTAAAATGTTATCGTTTGCGAGTTATGCAGAAAATCCAATCTACAAAATCAAATCCCAAAATCGACACGCTGTAACATAAAACCTATTGTGCATCCGAATCACTTCCTTTGATCAAGGCGTGATAATTTGTGAAGCTCTAAAGGGAGTGTCCCATTTGGTATTCACTAAGTAGCTCTTTTCACGGCAATTGTGTATCAACAATATAGGGATTACACGAGATTAAGGACCCTTTTTTATTGTATAGCTCTGCATGACGGTTTATGAGTGCAAGGCTTCAGAGCGAAGTAAGGTGCAAGTGAAGTACCTACTGTTTGCTTAAATATAAGCATTATTTAGGGTATTATATGGCATTGTTCGGTCAAGTGCTCAAGAGTAATGATTTGATCGAATGTACTCATTGCGGTAATTAATTTGATATTTTTATTATTAATAACATTTTGTTTCATTATATAAATATAATGCATTTAGGTAATATTATTTATTCTTTGGCCACATCAAGAGTTTAAATTGAACGCAGCTATAAAATAAGGCGAGAATAACATGTACAACTGACAATCAGAATTGCCAACATTACAGACAAATTTGCAAAATATTAAGTTCACGTTTTAACATTTTCCTAATAAACTTAAAGTGATACCTCATATCTTTGCACTGAGTCTATAAAACTACATATTTATATAAATAAAATACCTTATAACTAACATCTAATAAAAGTTTAAAAAAAAAACTTACCGCACATCAGTGCCCGCGTCGGGTCTGGATCGCTTTGCCTGTAACAATGTAAAACAAAAATGCATATTTCTGATTTGATTTTCATCATATAAATCTAAAATTTAGTCGTTCTATAAGAAGTATTTACACAGAATAGGTCATCAAGTGCTAAATTAAAAATAAATAGAAACAACTACTACTTGAATAGCGTGAATTGCTGCGTGATCGTGAATAGCAAAAAGAGATTGAAACTAAAAAAGGTAAATGTGGATGTTAGATCTATAAGAACAAAATCTCTTATCCTGGATTTGATTTATATTAAGTATATATGGAACAACGTTTTTTACAACTTCGGTTTAGTTATAACAACAATTTACAGTTTTATTAAAATAAATGTTTTTAAATATTATGAGTCTTCCTCTACCTTGTTATACCGATTTATGATCCAAATAATATTCAATAAACCATGTCGGCTACCACCACCAAATGCAACCAAAAATATAATAAAGCAGTTAAAGTGTTATATCTTTTGATATTTAATTATTATAAAATAACTTATGTCTATATTAGTCCCTATATAATACTACTTTCTCATAGCGAAATGACTTTCTCTTTGTCTTACCTATAGTTAGATTGTCTACATCTTAATACATAAGTAGGATACTTATATTGTAATGTTGATCTTGATTAGAAATCGGAAAAAATCGTTTTGTTATGCATTCGAAAGATTCAACATAGAACGACTAGAATGGGTACGTTTTTACAAACTCATGCTCTTCTAAGAATGGCATTGTATCAACGTTAGTTGTCACGTATTGAAGTTGGATTTTTTTCTTAAGGTACGAAACTATAAAATATCTAAAATTGTTTCCATAATTTTCTATACATAATTAATGTCCAACAAGTTAACACGGTAACGGTTACAAAACCCAACTTTTCTACAAGAGATTCCAGATAATATTCAAGTTATAAATAATAAAACTTCTAAATGTCTCGCCAGATCAAGATTAGGGTAACAACATTAATAAAATCAAGCCGAATTTATTTAACATCCGAGAGGGCGCCACCGTGTCTCTTTTGATATACGAATATAAATTAAAGTTAATGTAATTGAAAACCAACTCTATTACTATTCCATAAGGTCTATTATTAGGTGTATTGAGTTATCAATTACGAATGCATTTTTGTGTATCGCTCGAATGTTTTCACGTCCTCAAGTTTTATGTGAGCCTGGTACTTTTGGTACAGTTTGTTAAATTTAACTTTTGTTTCGTGTGTCCGCTATAATTTGCGTTTGCAAAATGTTTCTACAAAAATAAAAAATTAAATAAATGGACTATCATATTTTTCGTAAAAAAATTTAATATCTGAAATACATAATTTTCAAGTTTATGTTTGAGCAGCCATTTTATTATAGTCTGTGTAAAAAAAAAGTAATTTAAAATATAACCTTTATGCTGTCGCAAAAAATTGTCTGTAAATAATTTGTATGAATCTTCTTAGGCTTTGTCTTTTTACTCTGCTCTACTTTGTCTTTGATACATGTGACGTTTATGTGACGTATCAAGTTGGTGATTTTAACTGCAGATCTTAGATTAAGTACAAAATTTATGACACAGTTACTGATTTACTATGTCTACAAAGTTTCATCAGAATAGTTTAGTGCTTTTGTGTAATGATATTATCATCAAGTTACTAAATATATTTTTACCACGAAGAAATAATTTTGGAAATTTAGTTTTACCAGCCTAAATAAAAACTACCTAATTTATCCAGGATACTTATATTATGGCAAAGGTTGGTTTTATATTTTTGAATAATATTTTTAATTTATGTTGCAATATATTTAATTGTCTATGGATATTGAAGTTTGATCTGTGATGCATTTATTAATATTATGACGAAGATTTTCGTGTTCAATTGATTGATTGCCAATAAGGTATCTACGTCACTGTTTTATATTTAAATCAACTACTTCAATGAATATTATTTTGGTGACGTTCATCTAATAATAAGTAGTTACGTAAAAGAATTAGAATAAAATTAATAAGATGAAAGTAAAAGAAAAAGCTCTATTTTAAAACAAGTTAAGAATTTATTATTACTCTAATAACATATTGGATTGTTACGGATACGCTCAAAAACTACTGAACTAATTTTGATAATTAATAAGTCCATATTCATCCTGTAAGTGTAAACCTATATAAGGTATTTTGACAAAAATATTTTGATTAAAAGGATATGGTCATTTTATATTTTATTGATAGAAAACTACAATATTCTTGACCTGAGTGACAAAGGGGATATGGGTGATCATAATAATTGACTATGAATTATGAATTAATGTATGACTTTTTAAGAGATTGTGTAAAGTTTCGTGTTTTAATTGGGACAGTATGGGGGAAACTTTCTTAGGTGTTTTGACACAAACAGTACAATAGACTGCCAATGTTGCTAGTTTTAAATAATGTTAAGTTCACAATAGCCTGTCATATCGACTGTAACAAGTCTTCTCGGTTCCTGGTTCCTAATTTCTTAGTTGGAGTACCTCAAAATTCAATAAAAAAAAACCTAGTAGTCCTTTTTTAGTAATAGCCTTCAGTACCCGTATCCCCGTAGCTATACGGTGATACGGTATATCGTGAACGTAAATCACGAGCGCATAACGCGAGGTGTGAGGGCGACCGATCGCGCGATATCCTCTAATTTATACGTTTTACGCGGCGGCCGGCGACAACGCGCTCACGCTCGCGCGCGCAGCCCGACCCGGGATCATTTGTTACACAGGCTGTTCACTGATGTTGCTATCATTCATCATTCACATATTTGAGCATAATTAACATTAGTCGTTATAGCTGTGATAGCACAGTGGTTAAGACTTCGGTCTTACGCACTCCTGAGAGTTCCCTAAAGATCTCAAAGATGTGTGAAGTGAATTCCCCCACTGAGCTAGCATGGTGAACTATAACTATAAACATGGTGCCAAACTTTCTTTCAACATTTCACATTTCGTTTCATTCATTTGCAATTAATTTAGTTTTGTTTCATTTCATTCCAGTCCGTTAGTTCAATTCCTTTCAACATTTTTCTATTCCATTTCATTCAGATTCAGTCCGTTTCATTTTGTTCTATTCCGTTCCATTTGATTATGTTCAGAATGGATTCATCCCAAGCTCTATCAATCAGGATGGACCTTCTTATCAATGAAAGTATTTTAAATATCGGTTCAGTAGGGAAAATTTAAATATAATAAATATATATTATGCATGATAATTTTTAATTTTGAGTAAACATTTACAACACATAATTACCGCTCCCTCTCTTGGCAAGTTTTGTCTTTCTTTCTCTTATTTTAAGTTTTATTTATAATTAAGAAAGAAAGTAAAA
>JAOPUB010000021.1:551122-562797 GCA_027564055.1 Neptis clinioides
TCTTCTTTATCAAAATCGTTTTAGCCGTTGTTAAATTATAATTGGTATAATAGTCCGGTCATTTTGGACATAAAAATAGTGATCAAATAAAGAAAATTCCGACAGAGGCAAATCTTCGTAGAGACCTTAGGTTTACCACAAGGAATAAAGTGTCAAAAGTCCCCATCAGTCCCTTGTGAGCTTAGGGACTTATTCGGGGCCCAAGGTCAAAATTTTAGGATTTTTGGATTTTCTCGAAAACGGTAAGTTTTATCGAAAAAGTACCTCAAAGCAAAGTTGTAGATCTCAATTATTTTTTCCCTAAGACCCACTATTTCCCAGATAGCAGATAGAAGCGCAATATCCGGGACTTTTGGCACTTTATTCCTTGTGGTAAACCTAAGGTCTCTACGAAGACTTGGCTCTGTCGGAATTTTCTTTATTTCAATTGTCTAAAATGAGCGGACTATAAGTAACAAATGTTTACTATTACGATAATGTTAGGCACTCGTATGTTCGTCAGTAAACAACGGTAAGTATAACCATTGCAGGGTCGCCGGTGAACAAGGAGAAGCTCGCGCGGCAACTGTTGCGCGGCAAGGAGGCGGTCGCGGAGACCTCACTCACGCGAGTAAGCGAACGACAATATAACTTTGACAAGTTGCTCGCGTAATGCAAGATACACGAGACTGACGACATTGCATTTCACGTTTTGTGCCCTACCTAGCTACTGGCTACTGAGCTTGTTTGCTTACGATCTCTTTATCTAAGACACCTGTTTTTCTTACCTCCATTTTTATCTGTATTGACACTGTGTGACAAGTATTGAGTCTGCTGAATAAATATAGGAGTGGATAAAACTCCTTATTTGCGTTTATAATTTCCTAATTATACTCTTTAATGAGTAACGGCTGGAATTAATAATCAATCTCAATCCAAAATCTTTAAATTGTAGATAGAAAATAGAAAAAGATGTTTAATCTGTAATCAAAAATATTTAAGTAATTATGAATGATTCGAAAATAGACTTTTAAATTGAATTTTATAGATACAAAATTGAATTTTAATCCATAATCCATAGATTTTGGACCGAGATTGATTATTCATTTCGCCCGTAAGAGAATTGAGGTCAGAAAATTTTATAAATTTTAGAATTCCTATTTTTAGGGTTCTTAATACTTATAAAGTACGACTAACGATAGTAGTAGTTAGTTTTGGTGGAAAAAAGAATTTTAATGTTGAAGAGAATAGTTTCTTATCTATGTATATTCAATAAAAATGATGTTGGATTAAAATAAAAATTCAACATTTTCTTGAAAATTAATACTTTAAAGCAATAATTTGAGAAGAAGAATGAGAAACTTAAAACAATATTATTTAAGTGTCACACAGTGTTATTACATACAAAAGTACGAATACGAAATGTTACGAATATTAGTATTTATTTTGGAATAAGTAAAACATAATTGTCATTTTAGTATAAAACGAACTTACTGGAGAGGTTCGTCCATTCAGTTAAGTGACTAACTCATTTCTTATCTAACATGGATACGGTTGTTGAGGCTTGGGGGGTAGAGTAACAAAAGTAACAAGAGTAAGAGATGAGATTTTAACGTGCGCTTCGCTGTTGGCAATGTTAAAATGTTTACTTAGCTCGAATGGACGGTGACGTGCAATGTTCAATCTCGTTTCGATTACTAACTTATTGATATTTGTAACTTGTATATCGTTTTGCGGACCTCAAGCTTTTTTTTCTTTTTGGTGCATCCACACGGATATGTTTTGTAGAGCAAGTTTTCTAAGTTTTTTAAGTTGCTACCTTTTTTATTCAATATGTATTGTCAATTATTAATCAATGTCTATACTTAATTTTTAATAAGAATTCGTTATTGCGTTTTTTCTTTATGTTCAATATTAATAAAAAAATATTTGCTATTTATATATTGTTTTGTTGAATATTTTTAATAATATCTTTAAATCAAAACACTTTTTTTTTTCTGATGGAAAATGCTTTATGCATCTCTGCCCGTATATGGCAGGCGGGTATGTGAAATTCGCTGGCAAACTGCCCCTATATGAACCTAAATAAATATAAATAAAAAAAACTATAGTATTATACTATATAGTAAATAATGTTGCCTAACTTGAAAAATAGTCAATATTTAAACAGTAGTTACTCCTTGTTATATTTTGTTGTTGTCAGTATAGATGTCGCACTGTGTTGCTTAATAAAATGTAACGTGTGGATGCACCTTTAAATAGAATTAGCTTGAGTCGCAAAACACAAACGGGAATTTGGTTCCTTTCCTAATTAATAGCATTTATATGTAAAGGAGGTTTGTAATTGGTTTGCACTAGAGATTAATATTATTAAGTAATATGGCGTATATTGTTTTCAATTACTGTGTATGGCACATTGTGACGTCACATTTCACGAAGATTTCGTGCAAAAATTTTTTTTAGATTTGATTGAAAAGCATATTATATTGTGGTTTTAGAGTAAATTGATTTCCAATTGCAATATTCCTTAAACGGTTAACCACTTGCCGGTGGAAGGGCCTGTAGAGTATAAAGTTCTGTTTGCATGTTCCGTATCAATGTTTAGTATTGAGATTAGTCATTCCTAATGTTTAATGTAAGTGTTGTACCGTACTTAACTTGATTACTTAAGCGCGGTTACTTATTATTTAGGTTCGATGTCCAAATTGTTGTAAGGGATAAGCAGATTCAACCGAATACCCTGCGTATAGTAGCTAGATGCATTTTAAATACGCTATTACCTGCACAAGGCTTTGTTCACTTTAAATGTTTCAAATCTGCGCCTAGACGCATGTTTTTTTTTTATGTAAAATTATTTTTATGCGCTTTATGTGGATAAGCAATTTTTGTAAACGTGAACTTTTTTCAATTTGAATTGTCTTCGAATTTCTAGTATTGTTTAGGTAATCCTACTGATATTATAAATGTGACAGCTTGTGAGGATAGATGGATGGATGTTTGTTACTCTGTCACGCAAACACTACTAAACCCAGTTTGATTAAACTTACTATACAAAATCTTCAGCTTTATAACATTAGTATAGATAAACAGCTAATAATACTGATATTGACCTTCAGAGGATCTATTTCAACAAATACACATTTACCTGAGAGTGACCACTCCTAACTCGTTGGCCACTGGTTTTCCTTGGCGCTGAGTTGGAGTTCTTCATACCCTCGAGAATCCTCATGAGGAGCACGTTTGGTGGCAGCTCCTCCACCTTCGTCTCCACCAGGACCCGGCATTCTGGACATCGTAGTTCTTTGTGAGACTCGACAATTACCTGGAACCAATATGATAAGATTTAAAATAAGAAATTGACGTATACTATTACGGACGACCAGTCTCCATACATACATATATATGCATATAAACGAATGGTTTAAGTCAATTTAATTTTAAAAATTTTCCTTAATATTCGCACTGAAAGTTGTCACACATATTTATTTTGTTTTTTGGCTACAAATGGCTACATTGCACTTTAATGATAACAAAGACGATAACATCATTTTGACTTATATTATAAATGTGAAACTTTGTATATTGAACCGATTTCAATGAAATTTGACACACAAATAGTTTCCACCGGAAAACTTCAGAGTTATAACGGGATAATAAGCGCCTGTATATTTTTATATAGCAACAATATATTAAGAATTAATTTGTAATCGGCCCGCACTGGGCCGGACAAACACAGGTCGACTAGTTTAATTAGACACACAAAATGTCCATTTTCGTTATTTTTCCGCAAAAAAAAATACATACCTACTTATTTCTATAAATAAATTACATAGTTTTATATATTCTATCTTCAGATCTTTACTTTTTATGAAAAACTAAGAAATCACAAAAATGATAAATATATATAATATTTACAACCATTTTCATATGTAAGCTTGATATATCATAAGAAAATGGGGCTTGTGACCCACTTATGCGCCTTAAACATATATATTGCTTGCCTACGTTACTTAACATCGATCAAAGTTAACACACGTGATTTTTAATGATGAAGACTAAAGAAGAAGAATAACCTTGTATCTTCTGTAAATAAACCAATTGAATTTTAGTTAACAACAGCTTTGCTTATAATCAATAATATAATGTTTTGATCATGAATATTTAGATGACTAATTCTTCTAAAAACTCTCGAGAAATTCAAAAATATAACGTATTGAAATTAAATATCGACGATGAAATTTCTCCAAATATTTCAAATGGCGAAAACGAAATTTTTCCAAATATTTAGATAAGTAAAATATACAGCTATCTTCCAAAACATACTAAAAAGATTACGAATTTTCGCTAAATGGCGAAAATGAAACTTTTCCAAAAAATTAGATGAATAAAATTTAAAGTAAACCTCGAGTCGTGTAAAAAAATACGAATTGACGTTAAATGGAAAAAATGAAACTTCTCCACATATTTCAAATGGCGAAAACGAAATTTTTCTAAATACTAAGAAAAGTAAAATATACAGCTTTCCTCTGAGACATACTGAAAAGATTACGAATTGTCGCTAAATGGCTAAAATGAAACTTTTCCAAATATTTAGATGAGCTTGGCGTCAGATGGCGAAAATGAAACTTCAAGACTGTTGTCTAAGTCATTAAATATCTTCAACATTTAAAGAAATAATGTTGAACATTTCCTAGGAAATCATTACATAAACGGAGATATAGAGATAATAAATGAAAGAACTATAAAACTATTATAAATGTTAGGTAGTACAGTTTTATTCAAGTAATTTGTCTGAATATTGATCCAGACTTTGCATCGGAGCGAGCTAAAAGAAAGTCTGTAATGTGGTACCAATTAAGATCGTCACATGCCACTGCTATCTGCGATCTCATCCGTTTCCATTCTACCGACATTTTATGCTAAATAGGACACGATAATGTTAAAGATGCTAAAACAGACTTAATGTTTGTGTCTAGACTTCAGATTTAACGTAACAATTGTCATCATAAAGCTTATGAAGAATTTTTTACAATTTTACTTTTTTGTTGACTGCATCTAAAGAAATAGAAAGTAATAAAATTAATAACATAACAGTAATAAAATTTAAATAAGTGAAATTAAAGAAAAGCTCAATGATTTTACTGAAAAAAGTAATTTAAAAAATAACAATACAAGATTCATAGAGGATATATCAATACTATGGACTGTGAGACAGCAAGTAGCTGATTAAAGGTTAAGTTTTGGGTAGAGTAACTCATGAAAATTGAATTAATTCTATACCAGAGAGTTTCAAATAAACAGAGCAACACAAATACGAGACACGAGTCGAGCACCACAGACAACATATTATTAGCAACGAGTAACGAGAACCAACGCGACTTCTGGATTCCCCGTCACATGACGAATGGCTTTGAGGCGCCGCGCGTTATTAACTAATAGTTCTACTAATGTTGTCATATCGCTATTTATATGTTCTCGCATTGTGTGTCGGTGTGTCACACGGTCTGGAGGTATAGCGTTACAGATACAAAAGTTCAAAAGATAACAATAATATACATGACAAGAAACTGAACACTGCCTGGATCTTAAGAACTAGGAGCCGTTCAAGTATTACGTAAGTATTTAAAGATTAAAGAAAAGGGAGGGTGGGGGGCCGGTCTTTGCTTTGCTTATTTTTAATGATTATGTTGTGTCTGCATTGTGAATACGTGTCAAAATGTACACATCAATTTTTATATACGTAAACATCATGCGAGGAGGGTCGGTTTATATTTGCAACCAATCTAATAACGTAATACTTGAAAAAGGATTTATTATCCTGCTCCAAAATTAAAATAAGAACTATTTAGTCATTGCACTTTATATGAATTGTCTATTCCACGGTCCTATTGCTGCGTGTGAGATAAAATTCCCTTTTCTTGGGGTTCCGTATCTTGAAAGAAAACGAACCCTTGTGTTGTATCAAATGTATCAAAGTCATGTTTGTTATAAACACGTAAAAATGACAAGTGGAAATTAACATGAATGGGCCAAAATTAAAATTCTATTTTAATCCAAAATATTTGAATTATGGTTTGATTTGTGTATAGAAATTTGGATATCGCATTATCACAAAGTTTAGACCTATCTCAATCCAAAATATTTGAATTATGACCTGAAAATGTTGTACAGAAAATTCAAATTTGGAATATGTTTTCAATCTGTAATTCAAGAATTGTGAATTGATTTTGATGTTAACAGTGGATATCACATTATCCATCCGACAAAGCTTAGTCATATTATAATCAGAAATATTTCGATTATAGATTGAAAATTTCTATGTAGAAAATTCGAATTTGGAACACATCTTCGATCTGTAATCCAAGAATTTTCAATTGATATCACATTTTCCCTTCAAGAAAGTTTGGTAGGTTGTATCAAAACTTATTTGGATTTACGACTGAATTGTTGTTCTCCAATTTTTTTTTAAATAAATAATAATTTATTATTTAGTTTAAATATTTGTTTGAAGACAAATTTACATACAAATAGGATGCAAAGAATGTAACAAGAAAGCTAATTCATGACAACGAGTCACTTACGGATCCCATTACCATTTCTTGCCATTCGTCTTCAAGTCGTGCGCTTTGAGAATAGCTCGCGGCGGGATAAACGTTTAGACCTGGGATACATTGAGAAAAAAAGGGGATGATGATCTTTTTGGACATTTTAGAAATTTATTATTGTGACTGAATAAATCGACCATATCTTAATGGATTGTGTAGTTATCAAATTGTGCTAATATTATAACGCTGAGGAGTTTGTTTGTTTGTTTGTGCTAATCTCAGGAATTACTGGTTCTAATTGAAAAATTATTTTTGTGTTGGATAGTCCATTTATTGAGGAAGTCTTTAGGCTACATAATATAACGCTGCGACCCATAGGAGTGCAGCATTACGCGGATGAAGTAGCGCGGATCGCCTATGGACTAATACTGAATAAAAATGAGATGAAAAACGTGATTTTTCTTTATTTTTTTTTATTCTATCATTTATTGGGAAATATTGTAAGATATTCAATTCAGACTCAGTTAAGTTCTTTATAAGGTATAATTTAAGTTCAGTTTAATTGCACAGAAAAATATTGAAAAAAAATCGAAAATGGTTTCCTTAGCATTTTTTTATACATTTAATGTAAAATTCCTAATAATATAAAAAAAAATTATCAGTATAGAATCTCTGAATTTCCGGCTGTTTAGTTTGCTAGCTTGTTTTCGACTAACACTAAATTACGACTCATAGAAGAAGAGGAATTAAACTTAACCAATTTAAAAAAATTAAAACGAGGATTCCACCAATCTTTAATTTATTGGGTTTCATTCGTCAAACAAAGGTGCTATAAAATATATTTTGGAAATTCAGAACCCTTTGAAAGTAGAAGGTGAGTCAATTATTCCCTAAAGCACCCCTAATTACATAACAAAGAGGAGCATCAGTAATTTGGTCGCTAATTTCTTTATAACACATGATATAGTATTTTGTGGTCGTGCGATAATGCGCATAATGTGCATTGTGCACTTACGCTTACATAATTAAGCTCATTACACCAGACACAAAATGGGGAGTGCATCATTTTTCGCCTTTTATACAGGGCTTGTAAAATGAAAATATTACTTAATACAATTATTTTATTTCAACAGATTCTAATCACTACTAAAATTTATACAAATATTATAATACCAAAGAGTTTGTTTGTTTAAACGCGCTAATCTCAGGAACTAGTGGTTCGAGTTGAAATTTTTTTTCCTATTGGATAGTCTATTTATCGACTAAGGCTATAGGCTATAAAACATCACGTCACTGAACTGAATTTACGTTTATGTTTAAATTTGAATATATATGTGTATGATGAACTCCCATTCAACTTTCATGCCCCTTATCACCCCTTTAAACCATTTTTTGAATAAAAGTTAGTCCATGATATTTCGTCAAAATCGGTGTAGCAGTTCTGAGTTGTAATCGGTGTAACAAACTTGAATTAGTTTTACACTAAAATTGCGTCACGAATCGAAATATTGAATAATATTACAGAAAAATACATGAATAAATTTCTATTTAGTAGATCCGACATTTCGTTTAGAAGATATAGAATAAAACGCGTTTTCCAAGATGGCCGCTAATATACATCCCTGGTGCAACAATAACTTATAGTTATAATTTGAAAACAATCCTAATTAATCCCGTGCAATGGAAAAAATCGACATTTTTATTCTGATATATTGGTTTCTGGAACTAATTTCACGTTTACAATATTTAAATGTATTCGATCTTATTAGGAAACGAGGTTTATCTCTAAACCATGGTTTATCTACTAAAATGGTTTTAGATAATCATAGCTTCGTAGCTCAGAGTTTCAGTTGTTGGACTCATGATCGACGCGTTCGATAGGTTGTGAGTTCAAATCCCAGTCATTGGGCTACTGACGTGCTCCACTACTCCTAATACAAGCATTCCAGCTTACTTGGAGGGGAGAACAAAACTACTAGTTTGTAATCCAAACTCCTTTCATAATCTTAAAAAAAAGATAAACCATGGTTTAGAGATAAAACATGTTTTGGAATAAGGCAGATTAAGTTTACATATTTTTAGTAATCACAAAATTTAATAAGTTCTTCATTTATATATAATAATAAAAAAAATTAAATAAATATGCTCTTATATACAAAGCGTCCAACAGAATCCGCATACCAGTTACCTAAACCCTTATATTCTTTAACAAAATAATAAAAATAAAATCGTGACAGCCCTATTCCGTCGTCCTAGCAACACGGTTCACTGAGGACACTGCCCTCACCGGAGAAACATACAAAAGAAAATCCTTTTGCACTCCAAACAACCTTATTACAACGCAATAAGGTTCATTTTACTATAAACGATAGGCCAAGTAAGTTTGTACTGCAACGAATTCTTTACGCCATTTTGCGTCTTACGTCAACTCTATAATGATACAAATAAGGTTCAATTTTCTTTACTCGCCTCTCCAATAAGTTTGCTAGATCTTTACTGTAGAGGTCCTGCTGTGCCTTACTACGGGTTGTCGACGGAAAATAGACAAAGAGTACTTAATGTTCTTTCGAGTGTAAGATTTTTTTTTTAATTTCATTGCAAACGGCCTCGGGAATTGCTATTTTATAATGAAGCCTTTACAAAAGCTTACAACACTATAAACTATGGTAATAGTGTTACGAAATGAGATTTTCGTTTATAGGTTTTTGTCTTCGATCTTATTCATTTGTATATCTGTATAAGGTTTTAATTATGCTCTTTTGTAATTTAAAAAAATCAATAAACGATACTCGGAATTGCTAAGAATTTGCCACAAGGAAAAAAATGGAAATATTTATTATTTAAAAAAAATCGATGAATAATTATATTTATATTTTTATCGGTTGTATTTATTGATAGTGGATAGAAAATAGAATCCAAATTCAAATTTGTGCGTTAATAATTCAAATTTCGTATTTATATCTAATCTGTAATCCGCAAATTTGAAATCCATTTTTAAGCCATTGTCTATAGATTGACTGACTGAGATTGATTACTAATTTCGGCTGTAAATTTTACTTACAGCTGGTAAGGTTTAATTTTTTAACTTTATCTTGTATGACTGAACGGATTTCCATGAAATTAATAGTTCCTACAGGATAATTATAAAATAAGTTCACTGTTGTAAGCGACTGAATATTTTTATTTAGCAACAATCTATGAAAAAATTATTAAATAAAAAATATATTAATTAAAAAATGATCTCTATAAACAGCAGCCATTGCTCAATAACATCAATTAATGAAAAAAAAATTAAACAATAGTGTATGTTAGACACAATGCAATATAATCAATGTTAGCGATGTATTTTATATTTTTTCCTTGTGTTCGTTTGTGATGTAGTTGATTAATCGATATTGGTTCAGCAATAAAGTGTAGCGTGCGCTTGTTTATACTTTATAGACATTCTTTATTTTATTTAATGGACTACCTCTACGACTCAAAGAATATGTCTGGAAACTAAACTACACAAAAATGTTTCTGAGTTTTGTCGAAAAAAGTTACGTTTTCATCGTTGCAGCTAAATACTGAAAAATAGTTTTTATTTTTTTTACTCTTGTCTATTAAAAAATTTCATAAATTCTTCAATTTTAAGAAGTGTCAGAAGTCACAATAGGTCGTGGATTCAAATCCCAGTCCTTGGACTAAACTACACAACATTTTTTGGACTACTGGAGGGGAGAATAAAAATACTAGTAGTTTGTAATCCAAACTGCTAGAAATCTTTAAGAAAAAAATTGAATAAGAGAAAAAAATTGGTTTGAATTCTCAAAAATTGGGTCAAAAACTGATTTTAATATTCTTAATTCAACTATTATCTGGTAGGTAATCATAAAAAAAATGTTATATGCCTTTTTTCATCATAAAAGAAATGTTATATGTAAAAAAATCCTGATAGTATAACGCGACTTTTACTACAATTTCCAGTGTACTCTAACTTATTCTAATACTTCGTTACTTTTTAACTAAGTGAAAATAAAGATATATAATCTGAATACACAGTTTTGAAGTTTAAGGAGATATTTATCCAATATTGTCTGTATTTTCCTTATAACCAGACGAACCCGGACGCTGTCTGGCCAACGCAGACGCAGACGTATTAAATAGACACGAACATTTTATGCTAACCATCCTTTGTAAATAGCTTTCTAACCAACAACCAAAAAGAGGAGTTCTATATTCATTTCACTTTCTGTAATCCTACTTCCTACTTATATTATAAATGCAAAAGTTTGTAAGGATGGATGGATGTTTGTAACTCTTTCACGCTGAAACTACTGATCAGATTTTGATGAAACTCTACAGTAATATAGCTAGCTTATACATCAGAATGAGACATAGACTATAATTTATGAAGTATTTGTATAATTTCGCCATAATAAAACGATAAGTATCACATAAGTCAGGAATTTGCTGCTACTATACTTTTTTAACAAAAAACACGCGGGCGAAGCCGCAGGCGGAAGCTGGTTTTAGTCTGAACTTGTGTTGTTAAAACAACAGAACAGATCTTCACAATGTACAGCTTAGAATTGTCTCTATTAAATCAACTTTTAAATAAGTAAAACTGCATCAAAATTAGTTTATTATCTTACGCGCTACGACAACACAGACAAGAGTATCATCGTCATTATCATGATATTGCTCTTCGATTAATTTATTTTGTTAATATGTCTACTAAGTTTGGGAGCCTCTGACCTAAAGCAATGGTTCCCTACAGGTGCTTGGAAACCACGTCACTTATATTTTCTGATAGCCCGTGGGTGTACATGTTCTGGCCATACCGAAGCCTTAAAATTATTTTTTATTATTATACCTCCTGCGGGTTAGACTTCGGTATACTAACTGAAAAAAAAATAATTGTAATATCATATATCATAGAGATGTGCATTTCACGTGCAAAAAAATTTAAACAGCCTTAGAAACTCATATTAAGTTATGTTTTAATTATAATTTTTTTATTTTTGTGGTCATAGTCCACACATAGTCAAGCCATAGTCCCCCACGCTGGCCCAGTACGGGTTGGCAGACATAACCATTTTGACTATTTGAAACAGATCTGCATCAGGTGTACAAATGTTACGGAACATCTCCTGGCAAACCTCCAAGATC
>JAOPUB010000021.1:572965-584337 GCA_027564055.1 Neptis clinioides
TTGTATTTCACTTTCAATTTGCTTTGTTAATTTCAATTTATATATTTTAATAACATGACTAATAACTAAAGGATACTTAGCAGTTCATTAATGTCAGTGCATCAGTCAGAACTAATTGATGAAACCTGTAACTTAGAAACACAAAACTATTTTACATTTCCGTTTCTGATTCATAGACACAAGCTGTACTAAGTACATGAGAAAGGAAGCCGTGCAGTAGCTAAAGAATGTGACTCAGAAGTAGGTTTTCAAAGATTATATAAATCCTTCTCTTTTCGTGCCTTTTTTAAAAAAGAAAGCTTAAAATGTTTACCATACGTTTATCGGATATTTTTTTTTATCCAATGAGATCCATTTCAGTCCCGCCTTAAAACGTAGACCCATTAATGATTGTAGTAAGCGTTATTCATCAAAAACGGTTGCGGTAAAAAACTACTACGTCAGTCTAAGGTCATAGGGTCACTAATAGTAAAGATATCCTATCATACACACACCAGTTTGAATTCTATTTCTTCAACACTCGGTATATTTCGGACTGCTCCACAATATATTACTTTTTAATTCCCGGCTGGCTTAAAGGACCGCACCGGCGCACCGGGATGCGCGCGCATCCTCCAGTATCGAGTGGCCCAGTCATTTTCCTAACCTCAACTTTGAACAGCTGTTCTCAAAATTCGATTAAACGCTTGTAATATCATCGAAACAATCGCCCGCCGCGACTAGACGCGTCGGAAGCCATTACGAAATGATTTAAATTTAGAATCCGCGTATTATTTTTTCGGTTTACGGTTTTCTTGCTTTCATTCAGTTTCCAGCCAGCACGTTCGGCGTTTACTCGTGCGGCGTTTTAGATTTTCTTTTATCTGCGAAACTATTTGATTTAAATCATAAATATTTATAAACTATACGGATTTTATTATATCTTTCTAGGTTACGTGAAACAAAATGGTCTAATTTGTGATATAATGTTTTGTTGTGTAAATTTGTGAATCATGAAACTTTTGTGTGAACAATATAAATGTTTTTAGTGTTGTGTTATATTTTGTGTTAAAATGGAGGAGTACGAGTATGACTTCGCGTACGAGTGCCGGGTTGGTATTACGTATTGTTTATATTTTAGTTATCTGTTGCAATACAGAATACAGATCTAGCGGTCCTATTGCAAAACTTCTGACATCATAATGAATAGACAATTTAATAAGATTCTTGATTCATTTTAAAATTGGATAACTATACGTAAATATTACAATATGAGTAGGTTTCAACCCATTTTCTCTTCTCTCCTTATATAAAATTTATAAGCTCTACAGACTATATGTTAACATAGATGTGCATGACCTAAAATCGCACTGAATGCAATAGGACCGGATTGAATACCCGTATTTGTAAAACTCGCTGCAAGTAAAGTTTAAGTACAACATACATTGTACAGTCATCGGCAACAAATAACAGATTGCTTAAATCAATGTTTAAAAAATTCGTAGAAACGGTAGCTTTCAAAGAAAAACTTACAATAACCGATAATACCTAAACCTTTTTGCAATAGAATCTGTTTTTTATTGTTACAATGTTTTTCAATAAGAATATACAATTATCAACCCTGACATAATTATACTATCCACCGCAGTGTTTGTTACTTGTTGGTAATTATTGTAATTAATGTATGTTAAACCACAGGAACTACGGAGCAAAAAACAATTGCTCTTACCTTTCGTTATTAATTCCTTTGAGGACAATTCAGAAATACTTACATTTCAGAGTTCATATAGTTTATTTATATCATATTGAGGCAAATTTAAAAAATAATTTCCTATCAAATATTATTATTCCATTACACGTATATTCTACATGTAACTAATTTGCTATTAGGCTAAAATTAAGCGATACACAAAATATGTTGTTATTTTTCCAGCGCCTCGTGGAGGCTATGGCGCCGCGCTCAGCGCGATCATTCCGCCAGGAGTTCAACATGCAGGACTTGGCGACGACTGAACATACATACACACAATATACTACTGAAAAGTAAGTAATACTAACGAAACTATTATTATAGTCCGAACAATTTCTTTTATTTTATAGATTTCTAATTTGATCTTAATTCGTGAAAATCATATGAAACTGTGTCATCTATTTGATGTATTACTAAAAATCATTTTAATATCATAGATAACTAATACTTATACTTACCACAGATACGTGAGGACATCACATTCTACGGAGCTTGATGGCCATGCACCCTTAAAATCAATGACTAATGGCAAATTAAGCTCACCTAATTATACATCCAAAACTATTATTGGTGATGATGACAGACCCGATATTCGAAGCCTTAAACGTGTACATAAAATGTACGAAGGCCCTAATATTATAGAATCTCGGGGTATTATTCATCCCGAAACCAGAGAAATTCTCACAGTCGGCCAAGCGATCAGTATGAGAATATTAGATGTACGAACGGGAAGACTATTATCTTCCCCAAATACGAGACAAACTATAACAATTGAACAAGCTGCAAAGGAAGGTTTAATTGATCCAAAACTAGCTGCTAGATTAACAGGACCCTGCGGTATGACAGAAGATGGCAACGAAGTAACACTGCTGGAAGCTATTCAAAGAGAACTTTATGACGCAGAACAAGGGCTAACTGATCCAGCAGAAAAAAGAATTAAGGTGACTGTTGAAGGCGAAGCACCCAAACAAGGAATGAGTATCTCGGATGCTCTGAACCGCGGTCAGGTCGATTTACAGAAAGGTCTCTATAGATTACCTAACGGAAGTCACATCACGATAGCAGAAGCATATCAACGTGGTTATCTTATATATAACGAAATAATTAAAATAAAATCTAGTGCTTTGTCGCTTTCAGACGCGATTAGTCAAGAATTAGTCGATAACAGTGGTTGGATTTTGGATAGAAATTCAGGCGATCGGTTTCAATTAGAAGTTGCAATTAAAAATGAACTAATAAACCCAAATGTAAGAGAGGTTGTAGATCCTAAAAATGACACAAAAATATCACTTGCTGAAGCTATAGAAAAAAATATAATAAATACTAAACATTCTAAATACGTACATAACATAACGAAAGAGAAAATGACTTTTAAAGAAGCCGCGAGTAAAAGATTCATTTGCAAACCCATGACGCTCAAAGATATTTGTGATAATAATTTAATGACAAATGATGGTAAAATTTTATCCCCTACTAATAGAACTCCTCTTAATATTCTAGAAGCTATTTCAACGGGAGTACTTGATAGCGATAATATTAACTGTGTTTCTGATACGACAACTGGTCAATTATTAACTTTATCCGAGGCCCTTGGCGCTAGAATAATTCTTCATGATAATAAATTTCGCGATAACCTGACTGGTGAGATTTGCACTATACCTGAGGCGGTAGATAGAGGTCTTATCACTTCAGTTTCACAAAGATCTATTTTTGATATCGATGGTTTTAGAGATCCAAAAACAGGTGAATTTGTTTCTTTTAATACAGCTCTTAGTAAAGGTAATCTGAAGTATGTAAATGGTGAAACATTCCTTAAATCAGAAACAGGCGATTTTGTGTTTTTAGAGGATTGTCCCAAAGTTTCAATTGTTCGTCCCGAAGTACTTGAAATGTTTAATCGTAAAATTGGCATCATTGATAATGGAAAGGAGTTGTCCGTCTTAGATGCAGTATTTAAAAATATTCTTGACCCAAAAACGGGGTATTTATTAGATTCTACTACTAAAAAACCAATTCCATTTAATAAAGCTGTAGAAATAAATATGATTACTCCTGAAGGTGCCGCTTTATTAAATTCTCTTTTAAATATAACTTTAACAATTCAAACTGTTACCAAAACTGTAAAACGTTACGTTACGGTTACAAATACAACCCGTAGGTCCGAAAGTATTATAACATTTGCAGAAGCCATTCGACGTGGTCTTATCGATGAGTCCACTCAAACGTTTACTGATCCAACAACCGGAACTATATTTCCTATTCAACAAGCTCTCGACGAGGGGCTATTAGGAGTTGATCAAGATGAACCTCGCATTGCTCGAATATCTGATCGTGTCACAAAAAAAGATTTAGTTCCTGGACAAGTTGTGGAACTTAAAATAACTAAGAAATCGTTTATTAAGGATTTGCCTCCCAGCCCAGAGAATAAATTACATCAAGATAACAAGCCTGAGACTGTCAAGAGTCCTGATTACGTTATTCATGGTTCTACTGAACCGCGTGAAGGCAAAACTCGAGAAAATAAAACTATAATTTCAAAATCAGTTATTACTGAACCTTCAGTGACATCTCTTACAATAAAGAAAAACACAATCGAACTACCCCGTGATGGATGGACTCTGAAAGAAGCTATCCAACAAAATCTATTTGATCCTGAAACAGGAATATTTATTATTCCTGGTACTGATCGAGAATTAGATCTTAAAGAAGCAGTGAAACTTAATATAATAAATTCTGAATCTGCTTACGTTGTTGATACTAAAACAGGTAAAGAAATACCTCTACACAAAGCTTTAGAATATCACATTATTGATAACACCGGTCACTATAAAAATTTTAATACTCTTTTAACTATGAGAGAAGCTATTGAACGTAAATTAATCATATTTGTTACCCTTACAAAAACAATGTCTTCACAGAAAGTTATAACAATTACTTCGATAGCAGGCATGCCAGATAAAATGGAGATATCAGAATGTCAACAAGCTTCACCTGTAGTAGATGAACAATCCATGCTGGAACCAGTACAGATAGTACCTGGTGTTATTTATGATCCTGCGACAGCTTTAGTCATATCGACCACTTCTGGAGTTTCTGAAAATATTGTTGAAGCAGTAGATCGTGGAATAGTGTCTGGTAACATTGTACATGTAATTGAGCCGGAAACAGGAAAACAAATAACTCTAAAACAAGCAGTAGAAAAAGGAATTGTCGATAAGAGATCAGGTGAATATAAAAACAAATCAGGAAAAAGTATTAGTCTTGCAGACGCGGCAAAGGTAGGGCTTATAGCAGTTATCGGATCACCTTTAGTTGCTGCTTCAAAAATAATTCAGGTTGTTAAAAGTACAATGGTAGTAGACCCAAACACCGGCGAAGAATTACCGATGGAAGTTGCTTACGAAAGAGGTCTCGTAGATCCCGCCACTTATAAGAGATATGAGGAATCTATAAGGGACAAGAGTCCAGAGTTTATAGATGCTATTAAAAGTAAAAAACAACTAATATCGAGCTCTATTGACGTTTCAAAAGTAATAACAACTACGGTAATAGATCCTATTACAGGTGAGAAATTGTCAGTTGAAGAAGCAAATAAACGAGGTATCATAGACCCTATCGCGTACCAGAAATATCAGGATGCTGGTATCTTGCCGACCGAAATTATTCGAAAAGAAGTCATATCAAATGAACCTGGTTCTAGTAAAACCACTATATCACAGGCACCTTCTAAATCCGTATCAGTAGAAGCTGCCGTATCAGAAGGATTCATTACTGTTGAATCGATCCAAAGTAGTCTATCTGCTGACAGTAGACCTTTAGGTGATAAAGTTGGATCAGATAAAAAAATTGTATCTTTAGATACAATTGAACTTACAAAAAGCCAAATATCTTCTAAACCAAAATACAATATTGAAGTAAGTAAACTTGATACTTCGTCAGTTGATATTAAGCCAGTTGTTCTACAAAAATTGAGAAAACGTGTAGTTATGCCTTTAGAAGCTGTTGAAATGGGATTGATTGATAATGATACAGCCAGTATTTTACAATCTGTAAAAAAGTACAAGGATGAGAAGATGGCACCTATAACCCTTGAAAAGGCTATTGAAATAGGGCTCGTAGATGAAAATAAAGGTAAAATTGTCGATCCTGTTCATGGCGATACTGTTTCGGTAAGAGAAGCCATACGTCGAGGTATTTTGGATGGTGAAGGACAAGATGAAGTTTTAATACCGATTGCGAGAAGCCTTACGATCCCAGAAGTCTTAGAACAGGGTTTGTTGAACCCTACTACTGGAAAATTAATACATCCCGAGACAGGTACTCATTTATCATTACGAGAGGCGATAATTTGTGATATTGTAGATCCTTTATCAGTTATTGCAGTAAGTCCAGGAAAAAATATAACTCTTTCAGAGGCTATTGCTAGAAACATGATTGATAGCGAGAAAAACGTTGTAAAAACTAGTGAAGGTAGTCTGGATTTAATCTCCGCAGTTAATTCCAAAATATTTCCTGATACGAAACCTGTTAATACACATAAAATTCCTCGTGCTGGTATGACTTTGTCAACAGCAATAAAGAAACATATTATTGACCCAAAATCAGGTGATATAACGCATCCACTTACAGGAGAAATTATTTCCGTCAACGAGGCCGTTGAAAATGGTTTAATCATGAATATTCCCTATCCCCAATCATCATCGACAATAACTCTTGAAGAAGCTATTAAAAATGGAGTTGTCGACCTTAAAGAGGGCGTTTTCTTAGATCAGAAAGGAAACCTAAAAGTTCCTGTAGATAAAGCTGTAGAACAAGGCTTGATCGCAATTAAGCTCAATGTAGAATCTTCTGAGTCAGATGGTATCATAACTACTATAACTGAAACATTTACATCACAACATACCGTAACAACGAAGATGGTAGAACTTTTAGCTGATTACGTTTTAATTAACGCTAATGAAGTACAAAACACCAAAACAGGTGAAATTATTTCAATTGAAGAAGCTCGAGAAAAGGGAATAGTAAGAGATGAACAAACAAGTAAGGAACAGTTCATCACGAGTGATACAAATTTTAATTTTGAAGATGCGTTAAACTTAGGTTATATTGATATTGAAAAGGGTACATTTACACATCCTAATACTGGAGAAACTATCACCATTTCAGAGGCGGTAAATAGTGGTATATTAAACACAGAGGCTTTGCAGGTTATTAATTCAAAAATAGCTGAAAAAGAGTCGGTTAAGGAGATGCTCGATCTTAATGAAGCATTTGAGTTACTTTTTGATGATAAAACCCAAAAATTCAGAGATCCAGAATCACCAAACAAAGTGTTAACTTTCAAAGAAGCTCTAGACAGGCGTGTTATTAATCCAGATTCTGTTATATATAATATTAATGCTGGTAAGGCAATTACTTTACAAGAAGCTTTGGATACAGGGATGATAGACAAAAAGACTGGAAAGCTTAAAGAACCTAAAACAGGTAAGTCAGTGGATATTAAGAAAGCAGCAAAGATGGGATTAGTCGCAGTAGTAGCTGCGCCAGTTTTGGCTGGATTAGCTGTCGTGGAAGGTGCAAAAATGATTGGCAGTAAAATAATAAAATCTAAACAAGATGAAGCTACTATTTCGAATAAAATTGAACAACAAGTAAAACCAGACAATTCAAGCGAATTCAAGATGAATAGGGACAACATTAAATTAAATGAGCCAAATATCAACAATGAATCTCAAAGCATAATTCCTTTAGATAATTCTAAGAAAACTGGATTAGAAAATATAAATAAAACTGAAATTTTAGTAATATCTAAAAATGTAGAGAAATCACCTATAATTGAAACAAGGGAAACCACAATAAGCGATAAATACAAAACTGACAATGATGACAAGGATGATTTCAAAAACAAGTCGAGTATAATAAAAGACCATGAAACTGTGATCTCTGACACACATGCATTACCAGCTGAAACTAACATACCAAAAATATCAATGGATAAACCAATTATTAGCGAAAGTGAAGAGAAACTCATAACGAGTGATGGTAGTGAAAAAACATTACTTTTACAAAAGGTTGCTCAAGAAGCAAAGAATAAAAATACGACTAATATACCTCAAGAGATACCATCTATTCAAGAATTTACACAAGTTACACCAGAAGGGAAAGAAATTACTACTATAGTTCGGACCACAACTTCTAAAACAGATCCCGTTGAATATGTGACTGAACACACTAGTACGACAGTCAGCACCATATCTTCTAAAGTAACAACAATTGAAGTAACTCAAAACTCGTCGACATCGTATGTTGTCCAACAGGACAGCGTTCCTTATGAACACAATGTAGAAATTGAAACAGTTGAGTATCCGGATCATGTTGATAAATCATTCATAAATGTTAATAAAGACATTAAAAATAATAAAGATAACTTAACGGAAAGGCACGAAGAAGACTCAGTATGTCAAAAAGATGATTTGTCGGTAAATAAAGAACTACAAAACAATCAACAATTACAAGGCCTTAAATCGGAACCAGATAGGTTACAGAAAGCTTCTGGTGAAACTTGTGATCAAGATAGTGATACATTGATCTCAGTAAGTAAAGATACAAATGAAGATATTCTTATAGCCCTCGATAAAGGAATAATATCTGAGTCATCAATAGTCATAACGGATCCTAAATCAGGACAGCAAATACCTATAAAAGAAGCCATTGATAAAGGTATAGTCGATAAAAGTACTCATGAGATTATAAATAGTTCTGGTAAAAAAATTAGTTTTGCTGATGCTGCAAAATTAGGTTTGGTAGCAATAGTTGGTGCTCCAATATTGGCAGTATCCAAAGTAGTAGAAGTCGTCAAAAATAATATAGCATCCGATAACGTCCCAGATTTGAAACAGCCCAGGCAAAAAGATCAACATGAAATCTCTTCTGCAGAAATTGAAACAACAACAGAAGTTGACAATAAAAAAGTTACGCCTATAGGTTCCGATAGCATAAACGAGAAATCTCTTGATAAGATTAATAAGGTAACGTCAGATTTAATTAAACATGAAATTACATCAACGGTCACTTATCCTGAGGAAGAATCAAAAATTGATATAATCAAAAAACATAGCAACGTTCCTACTGCTGAACAAGGTGCATTACAGCTTAAAAAACCATATAACAATGAAGATGGGAAATCTATTTCAGCATTGTTGATAGATGCTGAAAAACAGCCTTTACGCATTATCGATGAAATCACTGAACAAAACGTTACTAAAGTAAAATCAGAACCCATTAAATTGCTTTGCGAGAATATAACATTAATTGATGCTATCGCTCAAGGTAAAATTGAGCCCAAGGTTTGTAGGATTATTATTAACGGTGTAGAGTCCCCATTAACTGTCCAAGATTCATTAGAACAAGAACAAATTAGTAGGTTTACACTTGTAGATGTTGTTTCTAAAAATTGTGTTATTGTAAAAGAGAGTAAGCCAAAATATAGTTTGTCGATTTCTCAAAAACTCACACCTGAAGAACTTTCTGAGATGGGAGTGTACGATATTGAAAAACAAGTGTTCTTAAATCCTAAAACCGGTGCTAAAATTTCATTTGAAGAAGTTGTATATGGACTTCAAATATTTGATCCTTGCTCCATTTTAGTAAAAGATTTAAATAGTAAATCCGATAATTATATTCCATTTGAAGAAGCTATATCGCGTCCTATAATTGATAAATTAACTGGACATATGGTTAATCCCAAGACAGGTAAACGTGTCTCATTTTTAGAATGTATTCAATTAGGGTGGATTGTTGAAACGCCAGAAGATGTTACCGTTTTAGAACAAGTAACCGTCGAAAGCGCTTTAGAAAAAGGTTTATATAATCCTAAAACCGGTGAAATTAAAAATGCCGACACAGGTGAGCTTGTTCCAATTGGAGAAGCAATTCAGAAGGGCATAATTGACCAAGAGTCATTGCTTATAAGGGTTCCTCGGTCAAATGAAACGGTAACGCTATCGGATGCTATTGACAGAGGTATAATAGAATTACGTGATGGTATAATCATTATAACAGAAACTCAAGAAGTCATCGAGATATCTGTAGCCATACAACGTGGACTGATTACCATTTCTCGTAGAGCCATTTCTATCGAGGCAGTTATTACTAAAAACATGTATGAACCATCATCAGGCAAAATAAAAAATAGAATTACAGAACAGTTAGTGGCTATCGATGAAGCTGTAGAACGAAATATTGTACATCCTACTATTTCAGAAATAAAAGACACTTCTTTAGAAAAATACGTTCCTCTGTCTGAAGCTCTCGATACAAAACTAATTAATCCGGTGACTGGCAAAATTGTAGATAAAAAGACTGGCAAACACATTCCATTAGATGATGCATTGAAGAAGGGTCTTATTGCTACTAAAATGGTTACATTTACTTTGATTGATGCAATTGAGCTAGGTTATTACTCTCCTGATACTTGCAGAGTTTTAAATCCCAGAACTGGTGAAAGTATTACGTTAAGCAAGGCTATCCAAGATAAATTAATCGATCCTACTAATATTAAAATTAAGGATGATAAATCTGAAATGGTGATTCCTTTCGAACAAGCAGTTAAATCTGGTCTCATTGATTTAGAGCGTGGTATAATTACGTCCCCGTTGGTTAATCTTAAAGATGCGTGTGATAAAGGTTATTTATTAAGCGATCAAAAGCCGTGGTCTTTGCAAGAAGGTTTAGTTCAAGGTTTCTACGACCCTGAAACTGGTTTATTTACAATTAATGGTGTAACTATGACACTGGAAGAAGCAATTAAGATTGGTAATATCAATCCAGAAGCTTTAACAGTCAGAAATTCTGTTACTGGAGAAATTATTTCACTTGCTGACGCTATTAAAACCGGTATTATAGACTCTAAGGAAGGTAAAGTAAGGGATCCAGTACATGGTGATAAAATTTCGCTAACCGATGCATCTGAACGCGGTTTAATAGTGCCAGCAAAGCGTAGACTTAGCTTACCCGAAGCAGTATTTAAAGGTTTCTATGATCCTAAGACAGGAAAGTTTTCTAATCCGCAAAGTAAAGATAAAATGCCGACTGATAGGGCAATAAGAAAGCGTATATTAGATCCGCAATCAACCTTAGTACATATTGGTGGAAAAGTTATTCCATTCGAATTTGCAGTCGATAAGGGCATTGTTGATGGTAGGACTGGTACAATTTTGTTAGGTAGTGAACGAGTAGACTTCAGGGAGGCTTTTGAACGAGGTATATTAGTAGAAGTTCGCAAACCACTATCTTTAATGGAAGCTATTGAAAAGGGCGTATATAATGAGATTACAGGACTTTTTATGGACCCACAAAGTGGCAAGAAGTATACACTAGTTGAAGCTATCAAGATGAACTTGCTCGATCCTCATTCAGTACATATTCAGGATAATAGATTAGGAAAATGGGACAAGATAACTCTTTCAGAATCCATAGAAACTGGAGTCATTGATGAAAAGTCTAGTAAAATCAAAAATATTAATAATGAGAACGAAGAGATAAGTCTTGCTAAAGCATTTGAAATTGGGTTACTTGTTGATAGTAAAGCGCCTATTAGTCTTCAGAGAGCGCTTCATCAAGGTCTATACGACGATGCCACAGG
>JAOPUB010000021.1:585574-605577 GCA_027564055.1 Neptis clinioides
TTAACGTTTGAGCAAGCGATAGAAGAAGGTCATCTTAATGTTAGTACTGCACGATTTACTGATCCACAATCCAATGATGTATTAACAATAAAAGACGCAGCCATTATGGGCTATATCGATTCCGACACTGCACTAATTAAAGATAACCTTAAAAAACGATTAGTCAAGCTTCCTGAAGCATTCCGGAAAGGTCTAATGGATGCTGAAAAAGGTAATATTTTAGACACGGAGACCTCAAAACTTAATACGTTAAGTGCAGCTATCGAAAGTGGGCTCCTTATGACACCAAAGAAGAGCTTCACTCTGATAGAGACTTTAAATTTCGGAATTTATAATCCAACAACCGGTGCGTTAAATGATCCTTTCATCACAACAAGTGTGATGGATAGAAAGAGACTGACATTAGGTGAAGCAATCCAACAAGGAATCGTTGATCCTTCTAGTACAGTTGTAAAAGAACCTGAATCTGGAAAGATATGGCCATTAGTACAAGCAATAGAACAACAGCTTGTGAACCCAGTTGAAGGGAGACTAGTTATAGACCCGCAGAAAGGAATCAGTCTCGATTTAGTCAAAGCTCTTAAAAAGGGATACTTGCTGCCAGCAGAAACGAGGGTAAGTTATATATTTTTATTTTCTATATGTGCTTTGACCAAGCAAAGGTGTTGCTTTAAATTTTCTTATATTTCTACTCTTAGAAGGTGATCTATATTATCTAAGCGTTTGGCTTAAAACATTGGCATGGCACGACACCCCACATGACTTACGTCACTGACTGGGTTATAGGCATAACGATTCCTTAATAATATAAAAATTTGACCTATAACTAAGTCAATTCATTTAGTCAATTTAATTTGCCATCGTTTTTAAAGTAGTTCCGCACAAGGATAATAATTATGAAGGTCGAAATTACATTTATAAATACATAGTTCATAATATTTTACATCAACTACTAAATGTACACTTGCGTGATTCCGACCTGAGCGTTATTTTTAGGATTAAGTAATATAAATAAGCTTTTAGTTCTTTTACATAATAAAGTAGTGACTTTTTCAATCTTTATTGTCTTGTGATGTTTCTAGAGGCTTAAGTTTAGGATAATTTTCTCGATACTTGACAGTTTTCCTATTAACAAAACTAATAAAATTAGTTCTCATTTATTAAAAGGATTTTTATTCACTTGTGAAAACAATTGTTAAAACTATAAGTTGCTATGGAAAACTGTCAAAATCAGTGAAACGAGTGATAATGTGCATACCCACTTTGTAATAAGGCTCGATGTATGTTGTTTTTTATTTCCAGCCGTTGCCTGCGATGCTAAAGAGCCCTTTTGAGCTAAATCGTGAATGCTTGCCTTTGAGGGATCATTTTAACGACGATTATAAGAACCATCACCGTATCGCCAATTACCTAACCCCCATTCATGTTGTGCTAAGAATTATGATATGGGAGAGGTCGAAATGGACCATGTCCTGACCTATGTCTTCGACCTCTCGCTTTCGTACGTTCGCTTCCTCATTTGGAAACCAGCTAATTATGACTGCTGGTTCATTTAAATCTTTGGAATCCGAATTCACTTAGCATATTTCTTTACTTTTGTGTTCCGATATACTCATTCCTTGGAAACGTGCTCACAAATTTTCGGAATGCATGATCGATTATAAGTTTACCATATCGATTGTAAGGCGGTACTCGCGACGCAAACGTACACAATATCCAAATGGTAAAACATTTTCGCCAAACAAATACACCGAAGGTAGTATTTATAATTCATTATGGTCTTTATTTAATTCGCCTTCATGGGAACTTATTTCATTAAATTTTCCTCTTTATTGTTGGTATTATTTAAACTCAAATAAATCTAGTCATTACATACAAAATGAAATAAGATCTCATTACCAAATAAAATAAATGTAAATTCGTCCAAATCAATTTTGCCTCTACGTGTACATTCTATACTTTACTCTTGTACTATAATTTCGTTTACAAAATCGTTTGTTTTAGAATTTCAGATTTTCCCGAAAGGTATTCTTATCATTTTACTTTTTTAACCAATTACTGATTAAATAAAACTTAACTTACAAATAATACTATTGAAGATGTTGATACCATTTCTCACCTATGATTTATCACGCAAAAGTCAAACGCTAAACTTTTGAGATTTGTTTTTGACATTTGCATCATTCACTGCTTGCATGCTCAGCTTATTGCACCTTGTATTTTGTATTCTACGCAACATTCTGGACTGGTTGTGTTGTCATCTTCACGCTCTTTGTAAATTGGCCTCTCTCGTACTTCTAGGTTGTCTCTGCTTCTACGCATAGTCGTAATGTAAGCTTGAATTTTCAGGTCTTATAAACGTCTTAGCTAGGTGAGCTAAGTCGTTTATTTTTATGTAAATATTTATGTATTCAAAATTAATGTCAAGAGCGTGTGATACTCTTTTCACTTCACTGTAGCACTATTTATGCTAGTCGTAGTCAATGTACAGTGACTGACTGCACTTTAGTTAGTGTTGAGGATATCATCGTGTAGTTAGTTGTCGCACTGTAAAAGCTCGGAAACGAGCCTGTATAATGTAAATTTGTAAATAAAATGTAAATATTTTCTAAGCTATCAACTTATACTTGAATTTTAATCTTTAGCAAGCAGTAGAAGAGAAGTACAGGCTTTGCGATGAGACTTTGTCGAAGTTATTGGAATGGATCGCGGTTGTCGAAGAACGTCTGGCCAATCAGGAAGCTGTTAAAGAAGATATGGATGAACTTCGCAACCAGATCAACATACTTAAGGTACTGTTGGATACGTATCAAATATAAGCCTTTTTTAATGTGTGAATGAATATAAAAATAAACTGTTACTTTTTATAGCTTATCAAGGATGATTTAGAAAGTCACCAACGCCAAGTTTCAGCTTGTGCCGACCAAGCCAAACAACTCCTTGTTTCTGGTGGAGATGTTCTTGCACCGCATGAGGTAACTTACTCGTACTTTTTTTCTTTATTTAAAAAAAAAATTGTTGCTGTCAATTTTGATAAAAAAATAATTGTTTTATCCCAGGTTGCGGCCTTAGAACGTGGAGTTAGACAGTTAAAACAACGTTGTGATAAATGTACTGAGAAATGCGACAAGATGCTTAGACGTCTTGTAGCAGCCAGAGATGAACTTGGCAAATTCACGTAAGTTCTCAAGTTTATTTAGTGGATATGATTTAATTAAATTTTAATTTAAAATACAGAAATCACATTAAATTAATAAATAATATAATAATTTAGGAATGAATTGAACACATTTAACTCATGGATGGAGAGCGCATACCGTACGCTTGAAGATAAGGAAGTAGCTCTATCGAAGGTAGAGAATCTGAACGGCCAGAGCGATGATGTTCGTGAATTCGTATCGGATGTGATTGCACATCAAGCTGACTTAAGATTCATCACTATGGCCGCGCAAAAGTTCGTCGATGAGAGCAAGGTAAGTGATCTAATTACAACAACTACCGGCCCTTTATTAGAAATTCTTTAATTTCTATCGAAGTTATTATATTATTTAAAATGCTTATAGGAGTTCCTAACCATCCTCAATGAATATCGCACGACGTTACCCGCTCGTCTCTCCCACATACCTCCGCCAGTGGACAGCGCTGTCAGAGAACATGCAGCTATGGCAAGAAGAAGACATTCAGATCTTGCCAATAGAGCTCAAAGATTGTTAGACAGGTTGAGGACAGCTAGCGATGGCTCTGCGAGGTACAGAGAGGCTTTGCAACGTGCTCAGAGATGGATGCAGACGGTAAGTTTAGCTAGCAGTACCTTAGCAGAACTGTATTGCTTTTCCAAATTAATAAAAGTAAAACAATTTATATTTTTCAAGTTTAATAGATAATTTTATGTATTCGTAATATCCTATTTTCTTAGGTTGAGCCTCAAGTCCGCGCAGTAGTATCAGAATCAGTGGGAGGAGAGCCGAGAGCAGTGGAATCTCAGTTAGCTAGAGCTAAAGCTTTGCATACTGATGTGTTGGCTCAGGGAAGATTGATTGATAACGCTAAGGATGTAAGTAAAAAAATGTTGCAACTGCCACACAAAAGTAGAAAATATGCAAATTATTTTAACATTTTTCATTCTTTGTTTGCAGGCCTGTGACCAGCTTGTGAAATCCCTTGAAGGCAACCTAACACCATCAGAAATACGTCAATTAGAAGTACCAGTCGTCGAGCTGACAGAGCGTTATAATGAACTGTCTTCTGCAGTAGGATCGAAGTGCGCTGAATTGGAAGCCGCTTTGCTCCAGTGTCAAGGACTGCAAGACGCTGCTGAGACTCAGGCTCAGTGGCTGACTAGCGTGGAAAGCGCCTTCAAGTAAGTTATACACACACCATAGTATATAGAACCATTCATAACTATATGTACACCTTACTGATACTGTGTTAATCAGGAAATACAGAGTATTTCTAATAGAGATTATTTTTTAGGAATCAAGTCAAACCAGCGTCACTTATTCGCGAGCGTCTGGACGAGCAAGTTCGCGAGCAACGTCTAAGCCATTCAGAGTTAGAAGCACGTAGACCAACTCTTAATAAGTTGTTATCATCTGCTAGAGATGCTGCCTTGACACCAAGCAATGCTAGAATTGCCAAGAAACTTGAACAAAGGGCCGAAGACATTTATGGAAGGTTTGCTAATTTTCTCTAAAAGAAAAAACTTTCGGATCTTTTTTTCAAATATTTTAAAATCATTTTTTTTCTTTTAGATACGAAAAGCTTTTAGAACGGTCGATCAAGCGCAGCCAATTCCTAGAAGAGGTGTCAATAGAGCTGATGCAGTTTACTCAACAAGCAACATCTTTGGAGAGTTCGCACGCTCAACTGGTCGAACTTGCTGACGCGAGAGATGACCGTCATAGACTCGCAGATTTGGCAAATGCTAGGTATTTTTTTAGGACTTTACTCAGATTCTTGTGATTTTACTTATTTTTTTCTCCATTACTATGTCAGTGCCCTCTAGTTTCTAATGGTATTTATCCCATAAAAACTATAAAGTTTAGATTTTAACAATTTGTGCGTTTTGTACAGGGATAAGCAAATGCCACTTCTTGAAGAGTGTCTCCGAAACGGTAAACAACTGATCTCCAAGAAAGATGTCACTGACACTCACGTTGTACGTGACAGGATGAAGGTACTTACATTATTGGCAATATTTTTAATGCATTTTGTAAAAATATATTTTATCTATATATACTATATTTTTTGTAGTCTTTGGAGAACCAATGGCGTGACTTTAACGTGTCTTTGGAAGAAAAGCAAAAACTCTCTAAACAAAGGGCCGATCATCTCAACCAGTACGAGTCATTGAGAGTACAGGTAAATAATTCTTATTTTATAACTGTAGTTTTGTAATTACATTCATGCTTTTTTTTTGTTACATAAATGTTTTTTTTGTTTAGGTCCTAGAATGGCTGCAAAATATGGAAACGCGTGTTGGACACCTTCGACCTGTAGCTGTTGACTTGGACGTGATTAAACACCAACAGGATGAACTTCGTCCTCTCTCTAAGGAGTATAGGGACTTCTCCGTTAATATTGACAAGGTATAATTAATTCTAAATGTATATAACTTTGATACGTTGCACTGCGTAAGCATGCCATAAATATCTTTGTCGTTTATTTTTAAGGTGAATGAGGCTGGTGCAATCTATGAAGCTTTAACTCGTGGAGAACGAGCTGACAGTCCTCACAGGAAGCGACAATTATACAGTCCTACTAAGAGACAAACACCCAGTAGGTTATTTTACAAAATGACAGTTAAAAAATATTTTTTTATTATTTACGTTATTAACTTAACTTATGCCTCTCAGGTCGTAATGAAGGCCGATCACCATCACCTGGCAAAGCACGTGCTTTAGTAAGCCCAGCATCCGCGTCTTCTGGATTCTCTTCACGAAGATCTAGTCAGGACGGATTCCATTTGGATGGTAAATTTCCTAATTTTTTCTCTTAAATATTTTTGATGTTTTCTAGATATTAACTATATCAATTTTTTAATCCTTTCAGAATTATCACCAGTTCAACAACAGATATCCGAAATCAACAACAGATACGAGCTATTGGGAACTAAACTATCAGACAGACAATCTGAATTAGACTCTGTTAGGGAAGAAGTCAGAAAACATCTTGACAGCATACGCGCTCTTAATACTTTCCTTGATAAGGTTAGGAAATACTTTTACATTGATTACATTTATCGTTAATAAGTATTTTTTTAATTCTATGTTTTTCTAATCGATATTTTGTGATCAGGTTCAAAGACAATTACCAAAAGAGTCTGTGCCCAATACAAAGGAAGAAGCGGATAAGACCATTAAACAAGCAAGAGCAGTACTTGAAGAAATGTATGAGAAGCAGAGTATATTAGATTCTACTAAAACCCAGGTAACATACAATAGAAAAATATATAAATTATACGCCAATTAATTTTAAATCGCAAAGCCCGTGTATCTAAATAACTAAATTGTGACAGGTCCGGGAACTTCTCCGTCGCAAACAGACGGTCGAAGGCGCTGATCGGTTACACGATGAGGCTGAAGAAGTAGCTTCTAGGTGGAAAGCCTTACATGATGCTTTTAAAGACAAGTAAGTATTTACAAGTTTAAAACGCTATAATGATCTATATATTCAATGAGCGTGTAACATCTCTAAATCTTTCTTCCAGGATCCGCGTGATGGAAGAAATGAAGGACTTCCACGACACTCACAGCAGTTTATCTGTCTGGTTAGGTGCTAAGGAACGTATGATGAACGCTCTTGGACCAATCTCATCAGATTCTAGAGTTGTACATACTCAAGTTCAACAGGTATTAGAAAACTAAATATATTTCTTTCTTTATTAAGATTTTTGTACGGCTTGGGTAATAATAATAATCATTTCATCTCTTTAGGTGCAAGTCCTACGCGAAGAGTTTAGAAGTCAGCAACCTCAACTGACTCACCTGGAAGAAGTAGCACACACGGTATTGCAGAGATTACCAGACAATGATCCTGATGCAAACAAATTAATACAAAAACTGCAGGTGTTGCAGGATAGATGGAACGATCTACTTACTAAGTTAGTATAATAATTTACAAAAATACCATTAATCCTTTTGTACAGATGAAGTTGATTATCAGCTATTTTAACTGTTATAGAAATATACTAAAAATGTTTTTTTTTTCTGCAGATTGGAGCAACGCGCAGAAAGCTTAGGTGCTGCTGCTGATACATCTCGTGAGCTGGACGCTGGGTTAACACGCTTGAAAAATGCGTTACACAATATCTCCGATAAGTTGGACGATGTTTCCAATCAAAGGGAGCCAGCTGACCAGTTGAGAGAAGTTGAGGTAAAATCTTGAATTTTGGTTCTTTATTTAATGTAAATAAAATTAAGAATATAATTACGAGAGTTTAAGATAAAATTGTTAAATAATTTTAGGATAGTCAAATTAGTTTAAGGTCAAATTCAGACAAGAGAAGTGTTTAGAACGTTTTATATTTTATATATTCTATAAGATTTAGATGTAATTTCAAATATTTTATCTAGAACCTGGAGCGTCAACTGGAAGGTCAACGTCCACTTTTAGCGGACCTAGAAGCAGCTGGTGCAGCATTAGCTGATGTATTAGCAGATCCAGGCGCAAGACAAGATATCCAGGGCAAACTTGCAGCTGTAGCTCGACAGTATGACGCTTTGCAAAGGAAGTTGGATCACAGGAAGGCGGAGATTGAAGCTGCTCTCAAGTAAGTACTCTTATAAAGTTAAATATATTTTATATTTGTGTATCAAACCCCTTAAATTAAGGCAATCTCTGGTTATTTTACATTTATTCATTCATTTTCATAGGGACGGACGTAATCTTGAAGAAAGTGTATCCCGAACACTCGGCTGGTTGCAGTCAGAGTTATCATCTCTACCAGGAAGACTCCAAGTATCGGCTGATAAGAATAAGTTGCAACAACAAGTCGCTAAGCACGAGCCTTTGTATCGCGACCTCACTCAGAGAGAGCATGAAATTATTATGCTCTTAGATAAAGGTAAATGGAAGTTTTGGATAATAGATATCTTATGTTCATATCTATAAGCTGAACATATATAATCTTATTCCTAATATATAGAAACGATTTAAATTATAACTTATAAAGTCTTATTACAAAACGAGGTTAATTACGAAACCATGGTCTATCAAAACCAAATTTAAAATGTTATACAAAAACCATGATTTAGAGATAAACCTCGTTTTGTAATAAGGCCGATAAAGTTGAAAATAGCTATTAAGAGATTCAAGTCTCAATGTCGTAAAAAGAGGGACTATAATAATTTTATTTACAAATTATATTAATGTAATATCTACTGTAACGGTTGTAGTAATAAGCATTAAATACTAATTATATGTATAATTATACAATTATCTTTATATAAAGAAATAATTAAGTGCTTTAAATCGTTAATGGCGTCTTTTAACCATTGAAAAATGATACATAATTCTATCAGGTAGAATTAATACTAAATTTTTTGTAGGCCGTGAAATGGAAAAGAAACCAGCGTTCCAGGGTCTTCGCAAAGACCTTGACAGGATCCAGACACAATGGGACAAACTTAAGAGAGAAACTGTAGATAGATATACAAGATTACAGACTGCTATGGTAAGAATAACTATTAATATATAAAACCTTCTTAATCGGTAATAATAATTCACATGAAAATTTATTAATTATTGGTTTTCTAATAGGAACACTGTCGTAAATATACAAAAGCTCAAGAATCCTTCCTGCCTTGGTTATCTGATGCTGAAGACAGGTTGAATAAACTACCGCCTGTTGCGTTCACTAAGAAGGATGTTGAGAAACAATTGAGAGAGTTGCAACAGATTAGAAATGATGTTTGGAAGAGGTGTGTAAACAGTCAGACAAATTTTTGCTATGTTTTTGTATTTAATTAAAATAATAACTAATTAATTATGAAATAGGTCTGGTGAATACGAAAACAACCGTACTCTTGGTGAAACATTCATCTCAGCTTGTGAAGTTGATCAGGAAATAGTGAGGAAGCAGTTGGATGTCATGAAGGAGAGATGGGACAGGATTAATAACGGTATGTTTGTTGTTTTTAATGACACTATTGTTAACGCTCTTTTTATCAGACGTCTCTTGGTTTTCATTTATCTAAGTTAATTTTTCATAAATTTTATTATTTTATTTAGAAGTGCTCCATCAAGTAGAATACCTAGAATCGACAGCACGCAAACTTGGAGATTTCCTAGAAAAAGTAAGAGCGGTTGAAGCTCCACTGTCTAGATGTGAGGAAAGGTTAGAAGCTGCATTAGTAGCTCCACCAGCTGCAGCCAGAGAAGCTGTATCAAGATTGGTTGATCATGTCCATGCTTTAAGAGCTCCTTTACAGGTAATTTATTTATTCCAAATTCGTTGGTTCTTATTTTCTAAGGTATAAAATAATGAATCAAGACTGTTAAGGTTCTTTACTGAACTTAGTGAATCTACAAGTCTAATTAGAAATCATCTTTCACAGAGTGTAAACATGGCCGCAGATGATATCGTTTCCCTAGCAATAGAATCATTAGGTCCAGAAGCTGGATCCCGGGCTAGGCCTGTACTAGAGGAAACCGCTAGAGCCCTGGCTGAAAGGCTGCAAGATCTGGAAGCAAAAACTGAAGATGCTAGAGAGAGACTCGCAGGTGCAGCTGCTGCATTCTCGCAGTTCCAAGTAAGTTTTCTAAAAAGACATAATATGTTCACGAACATGAATAAAATAACTATTAGACTATGTCAGGTAAAATGTATTGAGCTACTGCTCTACTATAAAAGGGTTCAAAAGGTAATTAATTAAATTTAACTTTAATTCCTTTTTTACAGGAAAAAGTCAAAAGCGTATCTCACGATCTTTCAGACCTAGAAAAGGAATTAGATACAATGAAAGCACCAGGTCGAGAAATAAAGACAGTTAAAGCTCAACTGGATGATTTGGGCAGATATTATAAAAAATTGGAGAATCTGGACGACTTGGTAGGGGATTCACAACGAGCTGCTGAGAATTTGGCTGATAGTGGTCATGGGGATTCTGACAAAGCGAGAGATCAGGTGAGGGTAGCAAAATTTTATTATATCTCTAGTACTATGAAAAGTATTATTTAAAATAACTAATGCATCATTATACAATATATAATTGATTTAAAGACATTAGAATCATTTGTAATAGAAATAGTGCAATTTATGGTAATTGGATATACCCCTATTCATTAGTTAATGTCTCCAAACTTATTTATAAAATAATACTTTAATATGTGACATTCAGTCATACATGGCAGAAGTTATTTAGTTAGTTATTATGTTGTTTTATTGAAGAAAGATATTTTTGTTTGTGGAATGGTATAAATAATTGTCTATAATGCCGTTCCTAAGTTGTTTTAGGAAGCCTAAGGTATGAAAATCCGTAATCAAAGGCATTATCTACTTCTTTTATTATTTAATTACACCCGTGCAATTTATACTCCGTGAGGTTTTTTTAAATGAATTTTTATTTTCAGGTGGAAAATATTCGTAAACAACTCGCTAAGTTGGATGAACGTGCACGTTCTAAAGAACAAGACCTTGACGATACGTTAACCAAATTGGAAGCTTTCTACAAGGCTTATGATTCTGTTATGGATGATGTCGATGAGGTAATAATTGTGATTAATTAAGAATAATCTTTTTATTATTTGCCTTTCTACGGTAAATCTATCATTCAACTCAATAACCGTATTCAGTTCTAACCAAAACCATATTTGTAGGCTTCAGAACAGGTACGAGGCCTCAAGCCAGTATCATCCGAAGTAGAACAAATCCGTACCCAACAAAAGGACTTTGCTGATCTCAAAAAACGAACGCTAGAGCCTTTGGGTCAAAATGTGTCACATTGCAATAAGATTGGACAAGGTCTGGTCAGATCTGCTCATCAAGGAGTTTCCACTCAACAACTGGAGAAAGATTTAGAGAAAATGAATGACAGATGGAATGCTCTTAAGGATAAGGTTATAAAGATTCTTTGGTTATTAAGTCAATTTCATATTAATACTAACAACATAATGTAAATATATAGTTGCGGAACGTTTTAAATCATTTTTTTTAACAGATGAATGAACGTGAACGTCGTCTCGATGTAGGCCTCCTACAATCTGGCAAATTCGCAGAAGCCCTTGCTGGTTTAGAGAAATGGCTTGCTGATACTGAAGACATGGTTAACAACCAGAAACCACCATCGGCTGACTATAAGGTTGTAAAGGCACAACTCCAGGAACAAAAGGTACTCAATTAATTACTGTAATGGTAGTTCTTATGTTTTTATGTTAATTGTGATTTTTTTACCTAATATTCGTTTTTTTTATAGTTCCTCAAAAAGATGTTGATGGACCGTCAGAACTCCATGTCATCTCTGTTCGCTATGGGCAACGAAGTGGCTGCTGGTTGCGATGCGGCTGAGCGCAAGTCGATAGAGAAGCAGCTCAAGACTCTTATGACGCGTTTTGACAACCTCGCCTCTAGTGCACAGCAGCGCATGCTGGACCTGGAACAGGCTATGAAGGTTAATATGATTTTTTACACAGACTTCATAAACTCACAGATATTTTTTATATTTTTATATAAATATTGAATTTGGTTTTAATATAGGTGGCCAAATTATTCCAAGAACAACTACAACCATTGGTCGAATGGCTAGGAGTGACGGAACGTAAAGTGAAATCACTTGAGCTTGTTCCTACTGATGAAGAGAAGATACAGCAGAAGATCAGGGAACACAAGGTAATTACAATATTATAACTTTATTTTCGTAATGTTATAAAAAATTTACAAACTTTTTATTGCACATCTTAAATGGGGATATATCCTATAATATATGATAATATTTTATATAATATATGATAATATAATATATGATAATATTTTATATGATAATATTTTTTTTTAAGAATCTCCATGAAGACATTCTGTCAAAGCAGCCACCGTTCAAACAACTGACGGAAACAGCTTCACAATTAATGGGCCTTGTGGGTGACGACGAAGCTACTGTTTTAGCTGACAGATTACAGGCCGCCACTGATAGGTGAGAACTAAAAGAAAGATGATCTTTAAATTCATTTTAAGGCTCTTCTAGATTCAAGATTTTTTAAAATATCTTTCTTCTCAGATACCAAGCTCTAGTCGACCACAGTCTTAACATCGGCGAACTACTCGACAATTCTCGCAAGGGTCTTAGACATCTAGTTCTCACATACCAAGATCTATCAGCTTGGATGGATGGCATGGAGCAATATCTGGCCAAGAGGAAGATTCTGCCCGTTCATATGGAGAAACTATTACGACAGATGGACGAGTTAGCTGTAAGTTTTTTTATTTGGCTTTCAAAAAACGTATTTAACTGTACATTTGTGCAAAATATACTATGCAACAAAATATATAATTTATTATATTATTTACAAAGAACCTATTTTTTTAGGAAAAAACTGAAGAAATTGCCGCCAAACAAGAAGCAGTAGATAGTACAGTTGAATCTGGCCTCGAGCTCATGAAACACATCTCTGGTGACGAGGCTCTACAACTCAAGGACAAGTTGGATGCTCTTCAACGAAGATACAATGAACTTACTTCCCGAGGAGCCGAACTATTGAGGGTGGCTTCAGAGACCTTGCCTCTTGTGCAGCAGTTGTATAATAGCCATGCTAAGTAAGTTAACGTTAAGAAATGCAGAACAATTTTTAAATATAAAAAAGGAAAGTATTATTAATGCACAATTTTAATTTAACAGGCTGTCCGACTGGATGTCAAGTGCCGAAGCTTGTCTGCAATCTGTTGAACCTCGCGAAGAAGATATCTTAAGATTGGAAGCTGAATTACAAGAGTTTAGACCTTTGTTAGATAACATCAACCTTGTTGGACCACAGCTATGCCAGGTAATTTTGTAAAGATTTCCTTAAAAATATAAATCATTTTATGTAATTCACATTTTAAAAATTAAAAATTTTCCTATAGATTTCACCTGGAGAAGGCGCAACACATGTAGAGGGAGTAGTAACACGCGACAACAGGCGTTTCGACGTCATTGCCGAACAAATACAACGAAAGGCGGAAAGATTACTACTTAGCAAGAAGGTAAAGTTTTTGACCATGGTCGAGTCATTAGTGACACGCCATGAACACGTTTATTAACATACAATTAAATCTGCAGCGTTCCCTCGAAGTGGTTGGAGATATGGAAGAACTAGTGGAATGGCTGAGAGCGGCTGATGCTCAGTTACGCGCAGCGGAACCACCCGCATGTGAGGCTCACGTCCTCCGCGCACAGTTAGCCGAGCAAAGACCACTCAGTGATGATGTAGCTGCCCAGCGAGTGAGGGCAAGGGACTTACTCAGCCAAGCTAAGAAGGTATTTTTAATTTGATTTCATGAAATATGGTATGTTAGCCGCGTCGTACTTTTCAATACTAAGCAAACAGTCAAAATTTCTGCTTGAAATATTAGAAAAGTACTGCTTTCGATGGTTCAAATGTCCTGTATAAAAATCGCGTGATCCTTGATATATTTACAAATAAAACCCTAATTTTTAAACCAGGTTCTTCGTGAATGCCAATCCACCGATGAAGCGGCCATCATCCGTGATAGAAGTGAAGAACTAAAAGAAATGATGGATGAAGTAGGAGCACTAAGCGCGGCAAGATTGGCGGCTTTGGAACAAGCACTGCCATTGGCTGAGCACTTTGCTGATACTCATAACGGGTAAGATTAAATTTTAAAACATCTGTTCTAGTCTTACCGGTCAAGTCGGTTAAAGCTAATTTACACGTTTTTCTTATAATGGACTAAATAAGCTTTTTTAGAATAAACTTATTTTTAAAGGTATTTATTTACAATTATTTTACAGACTTTGTGCATGGATGGATGAAATGGAAAAACAAGTTGGCGCTCTAGCACTGCCAGCACTCAGGCCAGATCATATTGCGCAACAACAAGACAAAAACGAGGTAAATTATATTCATGAATAACTGTTCAACAGTGCCTTTTTAAATTTATTTTACACTTGGACTGAAATAACATTAGACCAGAATTTTATTGTTTACAATAACTGACTGCTAATAATTTTTTTTACAAACCAGATGCTCCAACAATCCATCGCTGGCCACAAGCCTCTCGTAGACAAACTTATTAAAACTGGTGAAGCATTGTCCAAACTCTGTGGGGAAGACGATGCGGTCAAGGTTCAAGATATTGTAGAGAATGATTGTGAACGATACAACGCTCTGAGAGCTGAACTCAGACAGAGACAACAGGAATTAGAACAGGTAACTTAAGATTTTCTCAATTTGTTAATACATTTAATACAATACAAGTGACTGATCAAGAATTTAACCATTGTGCGTTTATTTTTTTATCATTGTATTCGCAGGCTTTACAAGAGTCGTCAGTGTTTGCAGAGCGTCTAGAAGGCATGGTCCGAGCGCTTTCAGGGGCGGCTGATCAGCTTCAACGAGCCGAACCCGTATCTGCTCATCCGCATAAGATACAGTACGCATATTCCAGATAACAATTAATTTTAAATATGGATATTAAATAGTTATATTTTGGTGTTCATTTTGAAAACAATGCTACATACTTAAAATGTTTTCCTATCACAGAGATCAAATCGAAGAAAATAACGCTCTAATAGAAGACTTAGACAAGAGACAAGAAGCATACCGTGCAGTTCAACGCGCTGCCAGTGACGTCATGGCTAAAGCCAACAAGAGTGATCCAGCTGTGAGAGATATTAGGAACAAGCTGGACAAACTTAACAAGTAATTATTTCAAAATTAATAAAATCCTTTCTTTTATAAATTTAGAACTACGTTCAGTACCTAAATTGAACCTTTTTTCACAGGCTATGGGCTGAAGTCCAAAAAGCATCAGGTGAGCGTGGCCAAACCCTGGACAGTGCTCTCGAAATGGCCCGTCGTTTCTGGGAACAACTTGAAACAGTAATGGCAGCGTTGGGAGAGCTGGCTGATGCATTAGCGGCTCAACCACCACCGGCGGCACAGCCTAGTGCCATCCAGGCTCAGCAAGTTGCTTTACAGGAGATTAGGCATGAGATTGACCACACTAAGCCTGAGGTAAGCAATATAAGTGCGAATAGTAGAACAAGACTGTTTTTATTAGTAAAGGATATAAAAGTCGACTGTATTTTGCTAATATCATATTGTTCAATTAGGTTGAAAAAGTTCGCAAAACGGGATCAACTCTCATGTCAATATGCGGTGAACCGGATAAACCCGAAGTTAAAAAACACATGGAGGACTTGGACAGCGCTTGGGACAACATCACCGCGCTGTACGCCAGGAGGGAAGAGAATCTCATTGATGCCATGGAGAAGGCTATGGAGTTCCATGACACATTACAGGTAATTCTCCTTTCATTTCAACGCGTAAATTGCGATGTTTAACTATTCTTCCTAATCGTGTATTGTTTTATTTTCTCCAGAATCTCCAAGAGTTCTTGGACAAAGCGGAAGATAGATTCTCTCGCATGGGTCCACTCGGATCTGACATTGATGCGGTCAAACGACAAATTGCGCAATTGGCCTCATTCAAACAGGAAGTTGATCCTCATATGGTGAAGGTTGAAGCTCTTAATAGGTGAGACTTTGGGATAAAAATATCTATCTTTTAATAATATTTAAATAGTTGATTGTTCTAGACTAGTTAGGAATTAGTTAATCTGAAAAATTGTGAAACGAAAATTGTAGTATTGTATTCTAAATTTAGTACAAATTATTTACAATGCCACGTTGTGATTTAAATCTTAGAAAGAGGACGGTTCTCCTTATAAACAAACAAATATTTTCTTATTTTTTAAACAGCTTCCTTATACAATACTTTAATTTTTGATGGTCAGGTTTTTTCGTATGGATAGCATTTTTAATAAGACAAAGTTACATAAAAGTTTTGTTCTATACAAGTAGTTAATATCGGTTAAAATATTATTATTAAATTCCTAAACATTTAATTTCTATGGTGATGGATTACATTAATGCTATCAAGATTTTAAGGGGAATAATGTTTTAATATTATTCTAACTCAACATTTTAATTAAAACCTTTAAAATATATAGAGCCATGTTATTCGTTATTCCTCGTGAAAGTCTGTAAATTCCTTAATCATTGCACCAGTCCAATGTTTTCACGTAAATTAAAATGTTTTTACCCTAATTTATTTTATGGAATTCCATATTAATCGTGTACTAATATTTTTTATGTCCCGCGCCGATGGTATCAAAGGAGTTTGATGAGGCAAGGATTTGTTATACCCATTTTGTGTGTGCTTGTGTTAGTTTGTGGAAAGTATGCTCTGTGACGTCAAGGAATCTTGTGCAATCAGAAACTAAATTGAAATATTTACCTAGTCTGACTGTACAAAAACGTTTTTTTTTTATTTTATAATTTGTTCTTTCTGATCTTTACTAACATTTTTCGTTAAGGTCTTATTTCATAACTTTAAAACTCGTTATATTCGTGATTACTTCGTGTGTGTCTGTCTCTGATAACTTACTTATGACGAATAATAACCAGCTCTCATTTCCCCAAAGGTCGTAGATGTTATATAGTCTAAAACATGCTGTTTTAAGTATTATATATCTCGCAAACAATATGGCTGAAATTTTAAAATTTTCTAACATGCTCAAAAGTAGAGCTTATTGCATGATATTATATTTAATGTGCTCAGTAAATGTAGGTAGTCTATATTATATAAATCAGTATTCTGGCTTTCTGTTTATTTTAAAAGAAATGTCATAATGTAATGGGAATAAATTTAAATAGGCAAGCGGCAGAGCTGACGGAGCGTACATCATCAGAGCAAGCTTCAGCCATCAAGTTGCCGTTAGGAGAAGTCAACGCAAGATGGTCAGCATTATTACGAGGAATGGTAGAACGCCAGCAACAGTTGGAGAGAGCTCTGTTGAGACTGGGACAGTTGCAGCATGCTCTGCGTGACACTCTGGCCTGGATTAAACACACCAGTGACACTTTGGATACTTTGAAACCAGTGAGAGACTTTTATTTAATGGAATTCATCAATGAAGCAATCGAGATCGAATCTACGCCTTCTAACCTTTTTTAATTTGAGATTAATTTTCCATTACTAAATTGATATAAATTTTACCAGGTGGCCGGAGATCCTCAAATCTTGGAAGTGGAATTAGCCAAACTTAAAGTCCTAGTGAATGATATAGCCGCTCATCAGCCCAGTGTGGATTCGCTCAACGAGGCCGGCGCCCAGCTAGTGCAGCAGGGTACGGGTATGTGTTGTGACGTTTTCACAGGTTTTTACAAGTTTTAGGATACGACAGATGGACATATTATGAAAATATTTATAAAAAAAGATAAATATTTTAAACCACATTCGATTATTGATTTTCATATTGTACAGGCACGGATGAAGCAGGCGAAACCGCAGAAAAGTTGGCAACATTAAATAGAAAGTGGCGAGAACTACAGCAAAAGGCGAGAGATCGTCAGGCTGAGCTGGAAGACGCTTTGCGTGAAGCTCAAGGGTAAAATACTTTTGCTTTTCCTTATGTTATAAAATAGTCCATTAATTTACTAAATTTATTAAATGTATCTTTTTTAATAGGTTCAATGCAGAAATAGGTGATCTACTATCCTGGTTATCGGAAGTAGACAGCGTCATAGCCGCCTCTAAACCCGTCGGTGGTCTACCGGAGACTGCTACTGAACAACTCGAAAGGTTTATGGTATGTAACAATTACTTTATAAAAAATTCATTTGCATCTATTACTCAACATAGCTTACTAACAAATTATGTGTTTAATTTAACAGGAAGTGTATAACGAAATTGAAGCAAATCGTCCCAAAGTGGAGGCAGTATTACAACAAGGTCAGGAATACATTAAACGACAGGACAAGCCAAACCCGACATCGCAATTGCATCTTAACTTGAACAACCTTAAGTCTAGATGGGATAATGTTACTTCTAGGTATGATTTAATTTAAAATAAATATTTTTTCTTAATTAGCTCGCTCTGACGATAAATTATTCTATATTAATATTTTGAACAGGGCGTCAGATAAGAAAATCAAACTGGAAATAGCTCTAAAAGAAGCAACAGACTTCCACGATGCCTTACAAGCGTTCGTCGACTGGCTTACTAGTGCTGAGAAGACCTTAACATCAGCTAAACCTGTTTCGAGAGTCATGGAAACCTTACTTAGTAAGTTATATGCAAGTTTGATTTAAACTTACAGTAACATACATGCAAATAAAGCTATTTAAAAAAATAATAAAAGTTGTCTACATACACAAAATACTTTAAAAAATCAAAAAGGTAATAAAACATATTTTTACAGCTCAAGTAGAAGAACACAAATCATTCCAAAAGGAAGTTTCTACCCACCGGGAAACCATGCTTCAATTAGACAAAAAAGGAACTCATCTTAAATACTTCAGCCAGAAGCAGGATGTTATCCTGATCAAGAATTTACTGGTTTCGGTACAGCATCGATGGGAACGAGTAGTTTCTAAGGCGGCTGAACGGACCAGAGCTTTGGATCATGGACTGAAGGAAGCTAAGGAGTTCAATGATATGTGGTAAGTATTGGGATCATTTCGACATAGATAAAAGCTTTCGTTCTGACATATCTGTCTACAGCTTACTGGTCGAATTTTCACTTTGCTTTAAATTTAAAATCGTTTTGTAAGATTTTGATATTAATGGTTACAATTTATTATAGGACTAACCTGATGAACTGGTTGGGAGACACTGAACAACAACTTGATCAACTCAACTCTGAGGCAACCATCAACGATCCCGAGAAGATCAAGCTCAGGTAATTAAAGCAAAGAAAGAGATAAAATAGTTTTATTATAGTTATTTCAACTCATTAAAATAACAATATACCTAAATGAATTAACGTTATATTCTTAATATATTTCTTTTTCTACCCAGGTTAAACAAACACCGCGAATTCCAAAAGGCTCTCGCTGCAAAACAACCAGTCTATGACCAGACTTCTAAGATCGGTAAACAATTAAAGGACAAGGCGCCAAAAACAGACGAGCCCACGTTACGAAACATGTTAACTGATCTGAAGACTAAGTGGACTACAGTCTGTTCTAAGGCTGTTGATAGGTGAGATTCGTTGAACTTTATCATCATCACAAACCATCAATAGCCCACTGCTGAGCTGGGTCTCCTCGTAATGTGGCGGGCGTTAAGAACATAGTCCACCGCTCTTTTTTTTTATAATACTTCACACACCTTTAAGGACTTTAAAAGATATTTAATTTATTAAAACACATATAACTTGGAAAAGCTAGAAGTATGTGCCCAAGATTAATTTCGGACTTTCCGCGTAACAATTAACGTCTTAACCACTTAGCTATCACTGCTATTAAATTATTTAAATAACTCAAATATTAAATCGATGGATTGTAATATAACTGTCTCGTTTCTCAGGCAACGAAAACTGGAAGAAGCTCTTCTCTATTCCGGTCAATTCAAAGACGCCATGTCTGCTCTACTCGACTGGCTTCAAAAGAGGAAACAAGAACTATCCGCCGATTCACCAGTACATGGTGATTTAGATACTGTCATGGCGCTTATTGAACAACATAAGGTACGTGAATAATTCTCTAAGAAAAAGAATTCTTAGTACTCCTAAGCCCTAAGGAGAAAATAAATTGGATTTAAAATAATAAAAACATTTTTTTTATAGCAATTCGAGGAAGATCTTCATTCCCGGGAACAACAAATGCAATCTGTCCTCAAGACCGGCAGAGATTTGGAAGCTACCGTAAGTTCTAAAATCTTGGAATTCCTTTATTTCGAAAGTTATTCCATTTCATATTATATAATATTTTAATTCTTGTACACAGGTACCACCAGAAGACGCGTTAAATATTAAACAGCAATGTAGTGAATTGAAACAAGC
>JAOPUB010000021.1:605677-621371 GCA_027564055.1 Neptis clinioides
ACACAAATTCTTTATAAATTGTAGCCTATGTGTTATTCTGATGTATAAGCTATATTACTGTAAAGTTTCATCAAAATGCGTTCATTAGTTTTTGCGTGAAAGAATAACAAACATCCATCCATCCTCACAAACTTTTGGAGAGTAGGACTATTGGTAATAATTTTTCTTATACACAGTTCCTGAAGTTCATGAACCACAAGAAGTCTCGTCTGACGGATCTGTTCCGTAAGATGGACAAGGACAACAACGGACTGATACCGCGCAACGAATTTATAGACGGAATTATTAACACCAGTGAGTTTATTTTCTAGTATACATAATATACTTATATATTGTATTTTTGTTGATAAAATATTAATCTCATTCTTTGCTACAGAATTCGACACATCTCGCCTGGAAATGGGTGCTGTGGCTGATTTGTTCGACAGGAATGGTAGTGGTCTCATTGATTGGGAGGAATTCATTGCCGCATTGAGACCTGACTGGGTAAATATATTATTACCATCCAAAAATTACGTGTATACCTATTTTTATAAGACATCTTTATATTAGGCTTTTTCCAATTCTAATTTTTACAAGTATTAACGTTTTGTTTCAAAGGTTGAAAGACGTGGTCCACCGACCGACGCAGACAAGATCCACGATGAGGTGAAGCGTCTCGTAATGTTGTGTACATGCAGACAGAAGTTCAGAGTATTCCAGGTTGGAGAAGGCAAATATAGGGTAAGTTTTTAAAATACTTTGATTTTCTTCCCATAACTTGAAATCCAATAATAGAAATTTACGAAATCTATGCTGTCTAAAAGGTGTAAACATATTATTTGTGAATGTAGGCGTGATTATGGGGGGGAGAGGGTTAATTACCAAGTTTTAAAATTGAAATAGAATGGTTTTAGTTAAATAATTATATTAATATTCAATAGAATCAAATTGTAAAGAATAACTAGTTACATGGGTAGAATTCTTATTTAACCTTTACTCCTAGTTCGGTGATTCACAAAAACTCCGACTAGTCCGTATCCTACGATCAACGGTAATGGTACGAGTGGGAGGAGGTTGGGTCGCATTGGACGAGTTCTTGGTCAAGAATGATCCTTGCAGAGGTATGTACATACATTTATACATATTCACTACAGAATACATTACACACATTGGTACAAAAGATTTAATGAAAAACTTTATAATTTTCGATATTAGTTATGACACATTTATTTATGATATAGGATACGTCCTACGACATTTCGTAATATTTGAGAGAATTAGACAGAACAGTGTTACAAACCACAAAGCAAAAGCTTTGCTGAGGCCCTAAAGGGTCGTTCAGGTATCACGAAAACATAAGAGGTTTGCTTTGCTTACTTTAATGACACGGGAGACGGGTGTCTTTATTATATCAGAAATCTGTATTAATGTCACTTTTGATGATAAAGGGGATGGGGGTTCAGAATGATAAAAATGTGTTTACGTAATACTTGAATGGCTCCGAAGTGTAATCGCTTGGTCGAAAACTTCAATAGTTTTTTTGAATTTAAAATATTTAAATAATGATATGTGCCCTACGAAAGAGAAGGGAAGAACAAAGTTGAAAAGGGTAAAAGATTAGGACATTCCTGTTACTTAATTTATTCATGGTCCCTTTTCAACAATTGAATGTTAAGCGATTACACTTATCCAGGGCCCCCAAATTACACAATCATCTGTACACTAAACACCAACCATCCATCCACAATGTGTACTTGTTTTATGGCAGTGACTAAGTGATCACATTTGCACATACACTTTTAGAAATGGATGATGAATGAGTTTTAGTGCTTAAATCACACACACGGCTTATCCTAAAGACCTTTATAAATATTTTTTTCAAAACAATTTCAGCCTTAAAATCTGCCAATTAATTTAATGGTGTAATTGTTAGTAATTGCTTTAACTATTTTAATTTAACTTTATGATGGTGTAGGCGCTTTAAGCACTATAAATTCAATACACATACAACTGTATTTTTGAAACAAAAATTATATTAAGGGTAATTTGATTTTTAGAGTGGCAAGTATAATATTACCCGGTCTACCCTAAAGGTCAAAGCCCTAGTTTTTTAATGAAAATTGTCTATGAGATATCATTCAACATGTTTTTTTTTTAATTATAATGATACGAAATTGTAACATGTTTTATGATGTAATATGTCGATAATAAAGCCTTGAAGTAAAATTGTCTAATAAATAACATTAATTTTTTTTTATAAACTTTAATACAAGGCTTTATTATAATATTCTAGTCACTACAATGAATTTTTTTACTAAATTTTGGAAAAAATTTACTGTAGTGACTTATACTGCAATATAGAAAATCTATGTTTTATTTAATATTCAAAGTGTCAATCAAAAACGTTACGGTATGTGTTAACCCCATAACATGGGATATAGTGACCAATAACAGGTGTTGACGGGCCCCCATTATATTATGTGTTTTATGTGTTGTGTTAAATAACAATAACAATTAATTTCTAAAACTTTATTCATAATCACGTTATTACAGTACACAAATACAAAACGCTGGCAACATAGTAAAAAAGTACAAAAATTACCAATATAAAATAAATTAAATGTCAAAAACTTATCACAGAGAAAATTAAGTAAAATGGCAAGATTCCGTGCAAGATCGTTTTATATATGCGTCTCGCCCAAACAAGGAATTTCATGACTCAACTCAGGTTACTAAAAAGCTAACAATGACTCATCATCTACGGATATCTATAAATAAGAATGTTTTAATCTTCATCACATGATCAACTGTTATTTTCTTATTCTAAAACATGGACATTCATGAGACACTAATCGAGGTTAGACCTACACTACAAGCATTAGATAAGATTTCTTAATATGGAATACACTTCCTTACTAATATTCGAGTACAAAGTTAATACTGTTTCTCAACTTACAACTACACTGAGATTCTAGGCGAGCATACTACATCATAGACCATGTAGTTACATGGCCAAGTGCTCACCCACATTTAAAAATATTAATAGTTAATTATTAGTCGACAGTTGCCTTCCTGATAAAGGAAGTCAATGACGATATCTCACTCCTCTCGTTTGGAATGCGGCTGAATTCTATTTCCTCGCTCAAGTTTTGTGTGTCAGAAGTATTTTCATTAGCTGGCCAGCGTTTGTGACTGGGAGCATAGAGAACCAGAAGGGAAAATATATATATATTCCACATTCCATACACACCGGTGAAGAATGCTGAAGTGTATTCCAATTCAATATTCTCATCCCACTTCCATTGCCCTTCGGCTACTTGACCCAAAATAAATCCAATCACAGTCAAAGCAGCACATAACAAAGTTGCCAGCATCAAGAACTTGAAACGGTATATTATTCCTTCATAGTGCAAACGACGCACTGAACACATGGTAGGGAGACTCTGTCGCTTTTGTGATATATTGATGAACACTTGGTATACCATGTAGCATAAAAACAAAAAGTATACTCCTGTAGAGATTCCAGCCAATATTATAAATGTCAGAGCTAAATTTGTTCCTATATCGCTCACTCAAATAGAATAAAATGGATTACGTAGCTGAACTCCCCTCTCACACATATCAAATATGAATAGTGAGATACATCCCATTGCCACAGCACTTAAATGTCGCCAGTATTGCTTCAAAGAGCTTAGAGCTGACGAGTCTTGAATTAACATGTGTTCCCCGGCAAATATAAGCCAGAATGAAAATAGCATGGCATAGAACACTCCTTGTCTGATGTCTCCCAGAAGAAGCATAAAAGGCATATCAAATTGTAAAGTAAGATATTCTAATGGAGCATTTAAAAAGCACAAGGCTATTCCAAGACTCAATAACATCTTTTCCAAAAGAACCGGCTTCCTTTCGAGCAAATGAATTCTTTGCCAAAACCAAACTAATATTGCAATTATACATGGGAAAAAAACAGTTTTCAATGACACCCAAACTTTAGTAAAACCTCCATTCTGGTTAATGACCGTGACCCACATGTCTTGTATATGTCCTATATGTGTGTTCATGTCTGGAGTGTCTACCGGTAATCTTATATTTAACAAGTAATAATCATGGAACAATGATCCAAGTTCAAACAAAGGAATTGCTGAACAGTTGTACAAGTAATTCTCTGTTTTAGTATCGATATCGCAATCCAAAAGCCGTTTTTCGACAGACTGTGTGTATAATTTCCATCCATCGTCGGGATCGCCTTTGTTTCTATACGCAAGTCGCGCATCAATGGTAACCGTGCTACGCGGCTTAACTTCCATCTGCGAATGATATCGAATATCCACCTGCAAGACCCCAATTAAATTCTGTTGCCATCTAGAATAGTCGATAGTTTCTCCTTCACGAGGTATAGGCATTTGAAACGCAAAAACGATGTCGCGTTCGGACACATCGTGGTGAGTCTCTCCAAGGGCGATGGTGCTACACTTGCCCTTTCCGCGATTGTAGTACCATTTCGTAGTGTCATTCTTCATTAAAGACGTATCTTTGCACACGGTTCCCAGGATATTTTGTGCATTCGCAGGCATGGGCGCGACCAGTCCGCCGATTAGGAAACATGTTAATTGACACAATAAAAGAAAAGTCACAAGCACAGCGAGCTTCCTGCCGCTTAGGTTTTCAATTATTGTCCCAGTCATTATTGTTGAAACACTTCCACTTTGAATTCTTTAAACATATAAAGCTCGTTTACAAAGATCGACCGGATTCCATTGTTGTCTCGTCCGAAAACGACGCTAATTGACAATAGTTTGACATGCGCAGTACTAACTACTAATGTTGCCAGCTCTAAAGATTAAACGTGAATCGGAATTTAAACCGGTATTATTGTCGATTAACGGTATATTCATATTTATAATAATGAAACGATAACTAAATTATTTTCTTTTAATAATGGCTTTATCTTTATAATAACAATTATATAAAAATATTAACATAATGATTAATTGATAGAACTTAGTATCGATAGTTAGCAAGTCGTAAATTGGAAACAATTTAATAATAGTTAACGGTTTATAAACTCTTGATAAATAGAAATAGCAATTAATATATTTTCTTTTTTATTTTGATTTAACTATTACCAAATAATAAATAAATAGCCCGAACAGTATTATGTATTGTTAGCACTTAAGTTTAAACGCGGAATCGGAAGTAGCAATATAAGAAATCGATATTTATGAAATAATTAAAGGTCGAAGAAAAAATATATAATTTAGTACCGTCTTTATAATTTTTTTTAACAATATAAATAATTTGATTTATAAAACATTTTAATCCATGCTACCTACGGTTTAACGGTTCTATTACTTTTTATAATTTAAGCTAGAATCAGCAAACTCAAAGCTAAAGTAAGCGAAATTTAGGTCCACAATAACTGATGTTGCTACTAATTTACTAATTCGTATTCGCTTCACCCAATCCGGTTCCTCAATCCTTGATTTTTTATATTATTTTTATTGCGTTTTGGTCCCTATGAAACCTTTTAATAATAGTATCGTTAGTGCTACCGCTGCCTGACCCGAGCAAACCGGAACAGCATGAAGCTTGTTGCCCACTCGGTAAGAAAATATTATCCGCACTGGAGTTTGTGTCAATTTTATTTTAAATGTTAATTTAATAATAATTATGATTAGAAATATAATATAATTACAATTACTTCAGTGCTGATGAATATTCTTTGGTGTGGCTGTGCTATTATTATTATTAATTTCGCTAAGAAAATTAATTTGTTTTGCTACATTTTACTAATGGTTAAATATCGTATGCTTCAAAAATAGTTAACATTTTTTATTATGTAGAGTTTATAAATATATTTAAAAGCTGTAAATATTTGTGATATTGTTTATTCGTGTTTATAATGGAGAGATTTAAGGAGGTAATAATTATGTTGCTTTAATTTTTTTCTTAACTTTTGCATGTTTTAAAGTTTATTTGCATACGTTATTTCTAATCACTTTTGTAGTTATATATATAAATTAAGAGCAAGATTAATCAATAGATTAGAATTTTTTAATAAAATTTATGTAAGTTTGGAGTTTTTCGAAAAATTTACTAAAAGCTTGCTCATGATTTATATAAATTGCATCTAATATTTTGGTGACAGAATAATCTAATTATATTTTATAATTCCTATCCTAACTGCACTTACATTTTATATATTAATTTGATTTTAAACATTGTGTTCGTTTTCGTTTTTGTTTGACATGTTCTGATTTTCTTTGTTGTTTTTTTTTTCTTTTCCTCACTACCAATGCACGCTCCTATTTTTTTAACACTTGTTGTGTTTTTTTTTCACCTGCCCTGTTACCGAACGGTTTTACCCTCTCCGTCCATATCCTGTTAAAATTCCGCACACCGGACGCCGCCCGCATGCAGCCAAGGGTCGCACCAACATCGAACTCCGGGAGCAATTCATTCTGGCCGACGGAGTGTCGCAGAGCATGGCTGCGTTCAGACCGCGTACGCCTCGCTCTAGTACAAATACCCCTCCATCCACTGGACCTATTACAAAGGTAAGTAGCTGTAACTGCTACTATTTATATTAATTAAAACCTATCTACAGGTTATATTTAATTTTAAATACGCACATTTACCACATTATCCGCACAGTAGTTGATAGAGGGAGTAATCCGGTTTGGGATGTTCTTTTTGCTTTTTTTTGTTGCCCCTTGTACATGGATAGTGTGATTCATCCATTTACAAGAGGCATTGTCGTGATTGCAGCATGACCTGAGCTCGTAGCGTTTTCGTATTGCATTAGTGTGCTCAAAGCTAAGCATTGGAGCACAAGCTCGTGTAGTATTCGGTGTTGTTTGCTAGTTGTATCTTTCATTGGATCCACTGCATTGGAGAGGTGGCACGTCAGCGCATTTGGACTTTATGGTAATGTATTTTGTTCTTCCCTCCTGCTAAATCCCTTCATACCTGTATTATAAAACAATCGCGTGTCCGTCGACAAAACGTGTGGACTAATCGTAATCTCGTCTCGTGAAATCGCGGTTCGGCTTAAAGATTGGCACTATGAAAGAGTTGTTTTGTTTGTAACGGATTTTCCTTCCCTCCTTAATGAAAGGCTTCCGGTTTTATATTAATGCGTATAGCGGAGGAGTTTATGGAGCAGCTGAGGCCTATATTTGAGGCTCTAAGGCAACGGGAAGAGCTTCCGTGTTCATACCCACTCCACGTGGGTTCAACACATGGCACTAAGCAAGCTTTCATTTACGGCCACTCAAGATCTCAAGGTTCAACGACGCCTGGTGCTCATCACTACACACATCATCATGGATACCAGCCATCTCCGGGATATCACTGGGTAATTTATAAGCTATGTGAGAGTTTCGCGGTTGACTGCACCATTGATATAAGTTGTTTGCAGCCATTGAATATTCGTTTATTTGTTGTAAGTCAGTGTTTAGATTCGGACATTTGACGTTATAGACTAAAGTCCATGTAGACAGCATGCACGACACACGTATTTGCTAAGAATCATATTATACCTACTACTCGTAACTAATTAAAAAAAAAAAACTATCAATAGTATTGTATCAGTGCTAATGTGTTTGAAGTTTTTTTGTTTAACATTTTAGTCAGAATTTTATATTTATTGTAATATGACATGGGATAATCAATGTTTATAAATTCAGGTAAGAGAACGTACTGTTCGCTCAGTGCCAATGTCTGCTGGAGGAGCTGCAGGTCGCGCCTCACGGTCGTCATTAAGTGCTGGGACCCCTGATTCACTTAGTGATAATGAAGCTGCAAGTGGGCTGGGCCAAAGATATAGAAAACCTAGTGTACCGAGGTAGGATTATTTAGATTTGTAAAATGTTTGATTAATATTATGTTTGATTAATATTATGTTTTTTTTCAATTACTAGCAGTTTTGTTTACAATCTAGTCATATTATGTTCTCACCTCTAATAAGTCAGTAGTCCAGTGACGCATTTGAGCCCACGACCTATCGATTGTGTTCGTGAGTCCGACGCCTGAACCACTGACTACTGATGCTTAAAGTGATGAATGATTAATATATTTTACTATGAACTGATATTATAAATGATTTTAATACTCTAGATCGACATTAACTCCCAGTGGATCAAGGCCAGGTTCCAGGCCAGGATCTAGAACGGGATCAAAGCCACCATCAAGACATGGATCTAATCTATCACTGGATAGCACTGGTGATTATGTTATTCTTGTATTTGTAAAATGACGATGTAAAAGGGTTATTTCGTTTTGATTATAATGATTTTATTTAATTTCAGATGATGTACTAACACCATCACGTATACCAATGCGTAAAGTAACGAATACTCGTACGTCTATTGCCCGTGCTGCCGCCAACGCAAGCAAGTTGGGTGTCACTACCCCAAATGGTGGGTCTCGACCGAGAACACCTACTGGTCTACTAACACCAGCCAGTGGAAGGTACGTTTATATTACTCTTTTTCCAAAAAAAGAACTACAACAATAAAAGCAGCATAGTGACATTTCACTTAATAAACATTTCATACATCTGCTATTTTAACTGCCAGTTTTTAATCGATATATAAAATTTCACTAAATTAAAAATGTTCATATTACAAAGATAAAAATACATGGTAATACATATAATTGGTTAACTGGGTATGGGCAGGTATAGCGGAGGAATGTACCGCACATCCAGTATACCGACACTGTCCCCGGTGCCGGCGTTAGTAAGGTACAAAATGAATGCAATTTGTTCGTCTTATTTGCAATGGGTATCGCTCCGATCGCACTCTGTTTTCAATTTTCAATTTATGCATATATGAAATTTACCGTGAAAGTATTAACAAATTGCGATCGAAGTATTATAAATGTGGAAATACACGACACTGGCTTTACGGGTTAATGATTGTGAGTTATTTTGTGATGTCTATGAGTATTGTGCACCCGTCTCAAAATGTTTCAAATTAAGAATTGTCTGATTTTTTCTTATTGTATTGTCTATTGGTTATAATGGTGGTGGGTGTAAATTATGGAAATCACTATGAATATTATAAGCATGGTACTCGGCTAATTAGCTATCCCAGCTAGGTTTGAAAGCGTGGTGTTATCTAACAAATTGTATTTATTGATATTTATGGTTATAGAACATTATTAAAATATATTTTTCCTTTCCACATGCATTACGAAATTGGATACAAACAAACAGTTCAACACATTCCCAGCCATCCTCAATGGCATCTGAACATCCTAAATCCTTATCTCATACTCATCCTGCATTCCAAACTCAAGGTTCTACGAAAATACCCGTTTATGTTGGAAACCGATCCCAACGTACACCATCAGTTGAGCGTCGATTTAAGAATTCTCGAAAATCCCATTCAAGAGAAACGTCTCAAGATCCTAGTCCTATTTCCAATGATCCTAAATCTGACCAAAGGAGTCCAGAAGACGATTCCTCTCTATTCAGCATTTCGGGAATGACGAGTGACAATGAATATGAGAGTAACATAAGCGAGTCGAGCGGCGAAGCTTCAAAGCCAACCCAACGAGATATCAAAGGGTACAAGCTTGCTAGTCCTAGCTTTGTTTTTGGCCCGATTATTTTGATTGATGCTCGTTGATTTTATTTTTCTAGTTCTCACTTCATGCAGTCATGTAGTTAAAATTTAAGTAAATAGACGCGTACCACACATCAATCATCTGCTTGTCCACTCGATTCACGAATCTCTCGTCAACATTCATTCTGTTGTTTGTTTAAAAGTACATGCATTTTGTATATCATAAGCGACTAACATAGCTTAAGGCACATCTGAAAAAATTTGCTTTTGCAAATTACTTGAGTGTATATTATTTGCTTTCATAAATTATGTAATAATATTACAATATATATTTAATATTAAACCAGATTGAATTCATAACAATTAGAAGAGTATCTTAATAAGAAATCTTATTTATATATATTTATATAATTTTCATAAGATTTCTTTTAAAATAGTACACTTTTTGGTAAACGCTTAAAAATAATGTTTATCGTCTTGTTCTTTTTGTTATTGCACATGCACTTTTTAAACTTTTAATTCACTTTGTTGCACTTATAATACGTACTAAACGTTCTAGAGTTATTGTAGATTTTATGTTTGAAACCGAAAATCTAAAACTTCTTAATATTAATTTTGTAAACATTTGTTTTGTAAACACCACAATTGTTTCGATGAAAATTTTAGAAAAATTTACAAATTTATTTTTTTTAAAGTTTTCCAACAAAATAAGAAATTTAATATTTTTGGCATATAGTAGCATGTGCACTAACATACTAAACAGTTTCTATATCTTCATCTGTGTCTAATCTGTCTATCTGTCTCTGCTTCGCTAACATCGACGTAGGAGTGGGTCGTTTGCCTCCAACGAGGGACAAACACCCGGGCGAAGTCGTATTCCGGTGCCTAAGGAGACTAACCGTAGTCAATCTAGGTAAAACTAAATTTAGTAGTATGCTATTGGTTTTAGTGTTGTTACTTTTGAGTTTGTCGTTCAGGGACTGGATTTTTTTTTGTTTCATGTAGCTTGATGCATGGTAACACAAATCTGTAGGGAGAAACTAATTTTTTATATCTTAACAGGCAAAGGACGCCATCTGGAAGTACAACGCCCGTTCGTCCGGGCACACAAACTGCAGTATCGAGATTGGTGCGGCGCCCCTCGGATGCGACTGATAGTGGAGCACCCGTGACGCCTGTATCTCGACGTACTACCCCAGCGTCAAAAACCACGGAGAAACGCGAACCTTTCCGACTTTAGATAAAATAAATATTATATCGACACCATTCCCGCCAAAACTCCGCCATGTTGAATACTAAAATATTCAAAATGGCGGCTTTTTGCCTATTTTATTATTTATCTGTACGATGCAAGTCGCTCTGACCTATCACTGATATAATCTTATGCCGATTTTGCATTATTGTATTTTTTTATTTTTAAGCTAATGTATGCATAAAGATACGTCAAAGCGTCTGGTATTCCTACAGGCATTAACGCCGATCAAACAATTATAACTAACAGTAAATTAACCTATTCGCGAAATAAGCCAAGCTTGTATAAAAATTGCGAATTTGGCTTCTAATTAGTAACAACTATAGATGTAGTAAACTATAAAGTCTGCACTTGTTGCCTTGTATACTTATTTTCTACGATCCCTGCCACTTTAGACGTTGGATTTTTGTGCTGTCAGTATTTTTAAAATTTTGATTTGTTTCTATTTCAATGTGAATATTTCTTTCTTATTTATTGTCAAAGTTGCCATAATTGTTAGTGTATGTTATATACGTATTAGTCTCTACTAGAGACCAAAAGTGTGATTTTGTAAAACGTTTTTGTATTTATCCTTTAGGGACTATTTTGTTTACGGAAGATCGATTTGTAGGCGATTGAAGGCGACTGCTTTCATTGCGTTATTCGCGGTTGTAGTATCGCCAAACTACAATCGTCGATAAACTGATGTGAAGCTGTATCCGACAATCATTTAAGGTGATAATAGATTTATACTGTTCATTTGTACTGCACAATCATTTATCTTATTTTATTTTCGTATTTATTCGAATTTGATATAGGAGTATTATAATAAATCAGAAGTCATCCTAGTTTACATTATGTATAATATTATTTAAATATACACTATTTTGCACAATATGTTTATTGTGGTAATTCGTTTGCACTGCACTGGTATAAGTGATTTATCGCATTCGACTTACGCCAGAGTTGTTTGAAGAAGCGTCACCTTTACCAGACATTGTTAATGAAAAAAAAATCCATAGCGGACATTTTATGTTTAGTAAATAATTAAAGTACACTTTGTCAACACAAAAGACATTTACTTAATAAAAGCTATATTAAGAATACTTTTTATATATGAAAAGAACGCTTTAAAATGTAACCTTCTCTAAAAATGTTAACCAACACTCACATTTACTTGTTACTGACTCTAAGAATAAGCCTTTATTATTAGAAATATTGTAAAACTATTAATCTGGTCATTTTTATTTAAATCATTGTTGTATTTGTTATATGTAAAATTGAAGCAAATTTATTAAAAGCTTGCAATATTTTTTTGTATAAAGTAAAGATTCTGAAGAGCTACAGTTTAAAATCTCAATTGATTTCAAAATAAAAAGTAACAAATATTACTTGTTGATTTATTAAAACCTATTCTAACCAAAGTGGTAAAGTCATCACAATCAAAGTCCTACTGTCACTGGATAACTATTGAAACCAGCTAAAAACCGGGAAAAACATCAAGCGTATTGAAAAAAATCATTATTTACACTCGATTTTTTTATATTGAATCGACTCTACTATAAATAATAAGGATTCCACATCATAATATTAGATTAGCTACTTCAGAGATTGAAAACTCACATAACACAATTGTTTAATATGTAAAGCGTACTACTCCGTACAGGATTACTTGTACGATGACAAAGCGAGGAATCAAAATGACGTTGATGCTCAGCTGAATGATTATACTTTTGTAAACAATGGCGATTTGAAAAGGGCGACTGTTGAGTTTCTTGCCAGTTCTTCTCAGCACAAAACTGCTTCCCTAACTGGCTTTAGCTTCGGACGAACTGACTGACGAAACAATTTTGACGTTTTAAAAGTACTTTGTAGAAGTCTGTTTGAAATAAAATATTTTGATTATAGAAACTGACGTGATTCTTACACATTTTTTGAACAAATGACGGTTTACTCACGTAAGAATTACGGTGTGGTAGTGGTCATCATCAGGGATATCTCAGTCCCTGATGATGACCATCTGATGATGAGTCGGAGACAATTTCGTCCGTAATTCTTACGTGAGTAAACCGTCATTTGTTCATAAAATATTTTGAGTTTGACTATAAAAACGCAAATTTTATTCACTTGTACGTTATTATTACCGGTTGTTGAAATCTTACCGATAACCGGTATAAAAGAAATGATTATCGGAAGAATTTTAATACGGCAATAAAACTTGGGAAAAATAAATCTTAATATAGGCAACATTAACCTATGTTACCTAGCGACTACAATTGATTTACCGCGTTTTAAGGTAGTAAACACGGTAAATTTAAATTTTAAAATAAATTTGTAAATATTTATGCTAAAGATGTTTTTTTTTTAATTTTTAAATTAAATTACAAATTTAGTATTTAATTACTTATTTTGCCCTGTTGAATTTTGGTTATAGTTGACGCCAAACTATTATAAACTTAAGTCGTTTAATATTAAATTAAGACTACATTTATTTGATCCGTATTACGTCCAATTAATTGGCACGCTACGGCACTGGTAATGACTGACTCAATAACTGAAATATTGACCTTTTATACCGTTCAAATCACACATGTCATAAAAGACTGATTAGCTGAAATGTCAAGTCAAGGCTTTTTTATTTTATTTAATATCTGTCTAAATTTTCGATGATATCGATTATGACTCCTAAAGCTGTCAGTCCAGGATCCATGGTCAATTTTTGCACTTGATTACTAGGAAATTATTGAGCGTCTCATCAAAAAAAAGCTACTTAAGGATAATTAGCTTTATAGTAATCAAGTACAAAAATTTACTATGGATTCTGGACATGTATCTAGAAACTAGAACATTATATGTACATCAATACCAAAAAAAAGAAGTCGAAAATAGATAATCAAAGGTGTAGAGAAAATTAGAGTCAGAGTTAAATATGATTTGTTGGATTGAAAATTTTAACATGCTTATTGTAATTATTGCTTTTGACTCAAGCTCTAGGGATACATTTTTTTCAAAGTTGGTAACAGTTTGCCTTCTCTAAATATTAATAAAATTCTGTACAAAGCTAGGGCATGTTTAAGGGAGTAAATTTTTATGGGCTTTTATTATTTTAATACCCTAAGCGAATTTTATTATTGTAATGGAAAAGGAATTTCCATTTGTGTTTAAAGCTTTAGTTAGTGCTTTAGGTAGAAATTAGAAACATTTATCAGAGTTGGTAACACTATTATTAGAGTAACCTTAAGTCAAAAGTCAAAACTAATATATCTTATCTTTGGTCAAAACTCAAAGTCAAAATAAAAACAAATAAGAAAATTATTTGCGTTGTAATTTATATATTATTATTTAAAATATAAGTGTTCAAATATGGTAGGCTACAACATGGACGGGCCGTCCCGCGACCGAGTGATGAAGTTAATTCAAGAGAAAGATAGAATCGAAAGTGAAATTCGTGAGCAGAATCTAGTTTTGGAAACGAATCATGTGGGGATGCAAGATCCTTTAGTTGACGCTGATGGGTATCCTCGGAATGATATCGATGTTTATAAAGTGAGACATGCGAGGCATCGGATAATATGTAAGTGTCATAGTTTGAAACTTACAAAGGATGACTTAGCAACTTTTCTTCTCTCTTTAAAAAAAAGTAGCAGACTGAATATTGAAAAGGATTAATAGTTTCAAGTCATTCAAATCATATATTCAAAATGTTCATGTTAACTGAAAATAGTATCAGAAGTCCATTTAATGCAATAAGTCTCCTTTGCCATCATTGACTATGCTAAAAGAATAACCTTCAATCATTGTCAAAGAGCAAATCATATTTGTCTTTTACAAACAATTGAGTTATAGCCACCCCTTTTTAAATTATTAGATAAACCCATTACAATCATTTTAGGTCTACAGAATGACCATAAGAATCTTATGAAGCAAATAGAGCAAGGCCTTGGAGAAGTTCATTCAGAGTTCCGAGGACCACATGGTGAGGGATCGTCAACTCTAACTACCACTCAAACATATACAAATGGATTTGCAGCATCAAGCAATGGTGACTCTGTTGCTCATACTGTTGGAGATAATAAAAGTTTTGCAGTTGTAGGATTTGTTCAAGAAGGATCACCTGCAGATTTAGGGGTAATTTATTTATATTATTATAGAGAATTGCATTCACAATAAATAGTAATAGATATCTTAAGGGAATCTCCTATTCCTAATTCATGTTGCAGAAGTAATGGAGTTGAATGATGAAATCTAACTTACCTGAATTGATTCTTAACTTGATTAGTTAAGTTTTTATTCATTCTAATGATGCTAATCTAGAAAAAAGAAATGAACTTCAAATTTTCCTTAAATCATCACATTATAACTGAACTGTTTTTTTATTTAGTGATTAGATAAACACATAATATGTTATGAAAAGAAGAATAAGGCAGTGAAATACAGACTTGCAAAACACCTACAATCGGATAGTGACATCACAAGGCATGAATGTATAAAATAACTTTTCATTGAATACCTTTTCTTAAAGAAAATAAATGCGACACATGCCATGTGATGTCAGCCAAAGCGCGCGCTATCTGACGGCGTTAAAGCATATCATATATTTACAGATAATAATTTTCAAAAAATAATTTGATATATTTGTAAGACTATTTATATTTTTTTGTTCATTATAAAGATGTTAACAATATTAAAGATATAAATAAATATGCGGGCAGTGATAGCCCAGTGGTTAAGTCTTGATATCTTACTCGGGAGGTCCGAGTTCGATCCCACACTCCCACACACCTCTAACTGTTTGTGTGTGTTTGTATCACTTGCTATAACGGTGAAGGAAAACATCGTGAGGAAACCTGCACTCCTGAGAGTTCACTAAAAGTTCTCAAAGGTGTGTGAAGTCTGCCAACCCGCACTG
>JAOPUB010000021.1:688055-700504 GCA_027564055.1 Neptis clinioides
GATCTTCATCATCATCCTCATCATCATGACAACCCGCACTGGGCCAGCGTGGTGAACTATGGCCTAACCCCCTTCCCATTCTATGGAGGAGACCCGGCTCAGCAGTGGGCCATCGAAGGGTTGTCATGATGATGATGATGATGATGATGATGAATGATAAAATAATTTTGCTATTCTAAGCACCTGAATATCTTTAGTTACGGACGAAATTAATAAGCAATCTTAATCCAGAATCCAAATTCAAATTTGTGCGTAAATAATGTTCAAATGTTTTTCTAATCTGTAATCCAAAATCTTTGAATTACAAATCGAGAATAGATTGATTTTAAATTTAAATTTTTGGACAAAAACGATTTTTTTTATATGTCTAAGGACTATACAGATTACCAGTTTATGTCGTTCGAAAACTATGGTTTCTGGAAGCCCTGATTTTTAACGACATATCTGTGGTTTTAATAAAATTAGCTGCTGATAAAAGAAAATACAGTAAAAATTTGCTTAATATTTTTTATTTACATATCCATTTACACAACGAATTGTGATCTTTTCAGGAAAGCTTTAAGTTAGGTAAATGCAAAATTCTCAAATAGAGATCATTTTCACATAAATACGGAATATTATTTAACCTTCCACTCAGAGTTTTGAAATTAAGAAAACATCGTAAGAGTTTATCTTGAGTTTCAATGTTGGAAGAGTTACTAATATATTCCTGAATTAACATAACTTTCTACTTATTTAATATTATATAACGGTTCTTTTAATATATGTTCTACTTCGAGTCGATGTAACTTTGATGTACCAACAGCGGGAGTTGCGACTTCACTGCGGCCGGCGTACACTAACTGAAAATGTATATAATACATATTATAAACAAGAAACGCTTTTGTAATTTATTTATAAATCATATTTGTTACAGCGCCATATTTTGGATGATTACCGAACATAGATTAAAATAAAAAAAATATCTTGCTTATTATATGTTGCCCTCTTTTAGGTACTATTTAAATTTGTAATATACATTTGATTTACGATAACAAAAAACTCTTAAAGTTGTGATAAGAAAAAACACATACAGTGCGTAAAATTACACCAAATTCGCTTAGTAATTTTTGAGTCAATCGCAGTAATGTTTGATAAAAAACGTGAACGATCCATAATAATTATAATTTAGTTATGATCAAAAGTAATAATTGAAAAATGCTTTCTGGCTGTGAAACATTTTCAGCATATATACTTATGTCCATTTTAAAAGTAACACGAAAAAAAACTTTATGAAACTGTCCAATGAACGGATTCAGTAGATTTTGGCACAAAAAGCTCAGCAGGCTTTGTGGTTTTCGAATAAAAATTTATGAAAGACCTTTTATACTGTTAAAGATACTTGAGAAAATATGGCGCCTTAACATCACAAGTAATTTTTTTTCTTAATGTTAGGCTAAATTACATATTATTATATGTCTTTTCCAATTACGGGTCAATAGTGACCCGCAACTTTGGAAGGCGTGCATGGAGCCGTAGCCAACGCGTAGAGACTAGAGGCCAACGACAAACCGGCGATTATCCCTGTATATACTATAGCAGTGGACGCAAGGATAATCCCCGGCTTGTGTGCAGCTATGGCTACATATTAAAACTAATTATGCTAGGTTATGGGTTGAGGTAATAATACTGGACTCACTTACTAGTGCTCTGGATAAAACTATTGCGTCTACCCGACAATGTTACTCGCCAACTCGTCAATGGGCCCTATTTAATGGTCGCTTGTACGGTGCAACTAGAGGGCAATGCTTTCTGAGCGGCTTAAGGGCAGAGTGTGCACCCAGTATTGTACCAGATCATTGGTCTCTCCTCTGAAGGAAACCTCACGTGCGAATCGCCTTCACTTCGTTGAGGGTTCTCGCGTCGTTTACCATAATGATGTTGACATGACAGATTCAAAGGTAGATTGCTTGTATTATAATTAAATAAACCTTATGCAAAATAATAACCTGCTGCATACAGTAGTGTGTCAGCCAAGTAGTAAAAAGAAAGGGCGATTTGCCAATGTATATATTTACACTAACGATTCTGAGCTACTTTCTACTCCCTTATATCTCTATAACAGTTAGACTACATACACACTAAGTTTCATTAGGCTTAAATAAAAAAAAATAGATTTCTTTAATATTACACAACTTACATTATAAAGTCTAAAACATGAGGTTAAGTTTTAAGTTTTGCTTACAAAAGGGATTTTAAGGGGTTTTTAAATTATCATTTAAGCTTAGCATTTTAAATTATTTTCAGTTTAACGATCCCGATCTATAATATGAATGTTAAAATGTCTATTTGGCTAAATTGAATTATATTTAAAAGCCTAGTAAAATATTATAAGTTTGGGTCAGTATGTTAAAAAAAAAATTAAAACCAGTTAGTTACTCTTATACCCATATTATAAGAGAAACTGGAGAATATTTTATTGCCCGGATTCAGCAGGTTGGTACACTAGTACAATATAATTAAATATTTCATAATTTAGTTGAGTTGATACTGAGTAGCTGAAACTTTATTATATATGTTGGCACCTGTAAGAAGATTACACATATAAAACACAATGCGCACTCACCGACCCACGTGACTTTGTTAACGCCGATTATAGAGCTAATTTAGTTAGTATTTTATGAAAAATAATCTTTAACTTAGTATTACATTTTCTTGATGTATGATTCAATTGAGATTAATAACATATCCTGGTCACGCTAAACTTTACATACTAATATTCTGATTATAACTCATTAAAATATGTTCAGTAATTTTAGAGATGTGCGTAAACAAATAAACAAACATGCAAACAAAACACATTAAAACTTGCTAGTCCCTCCTCTATATACTTCTCTTTTCGTACTCTCTTCATTTCGTATTTGGACATATTCCTAACTTAAAGATGATGATGAGTGATTAGCACTCATTCATATCTACTAATTAATAAACTCATTCAGCTTCCTACTCAACCACCCACTCACTCTCCTAATTAATCACAGACCCTTTAATTCACACAAAAACTCACTCAATCAAACATATGGTTTCCGACCCGCCATCTTATTAATTCCTTATAAAATGACGCTAGTCGTCATTTTTAGATGATATATATTATTTGAAAATATGTGTTATCATCTAAAAACGCATATTCTGTAAAAAATATTATCTGTATTTTAATGACTTATAAATCTTTTTTTACTTATAAAACTTAAAAACTTTGTGACAAATCTCATTAACATGTAATATTAAATTAAATATAATTTTAGTAAAATACCAAGTAAATAAAACCACTATAATCAACGTTAACGAAGTCACGCGAGTCGGCTGGTATTACAATAAGTATTAACGCCCCTGCGACCCTTGTTTTCATAATATTGCAGCACAAGGCTCGTCCCCGAAAAGTTGTTAGTCTAAAAATAATCAGTTTAGAGACGCCAATGCCGCAGCCAAACGAATAGCAAAATTACTTTATATAAGTTTCCGTATATAATTTATTCCTATATATGAAAATAGCTTTCTAATTTTGAGTTTAAAGGGGTAAATGATACATTATTGTGAGGGGACCTTAAAATACAAGTAAGAGTTAAGTATAGGAGTACGCATAAAGTAAAAGAGAAAAGAAAAAGAGCTATGGGCGTGATACGGTCAGGATATAACTAGACGTTACGATATTTAACTATTCTGACAGGAACCCAGCAGTGCCTTGGACCTGAGACCAAGCTCGTAGGTTTAGGAAGGCGCCCCCTTGCATATATGTGAACAAGTTCAACACCTTCAGTGTCCAAGTTCTCTGTCCAAACCTAATCTAACGTTGTATTTACGTCACCACGTGGCATCTACATTGTAATTACTTCGTTGATTTATTCTCCGACATACATTTTTTTGGTTATACAGTTTTATTATAAGAAGAGGGAATTTTAAAAAGAATATATTGCACAATACTGCCATTGTTGCCATACTCCCCTCGTTCCCCTTCACACACTGAAAGTTTATTTTCGCACAAAATGTTTGGAAAAAAATATTTTTCCTTAGATTTCGTGACTGTCAATACGTTTGGTCCCTATAATTCAGCGACAGTTTGACGAGTTATTTTTGTAAAATGAATATCGACAAATAATAATTGAATATATGTAAGTTAAGAATCCACTTTTTATATTATATACCTACTATTGTCCAAAACCTTACAATAAGTAAATTTTTCTTCAACTATAAAACGTATCTCAAATCATATTTAACAAGGTTATGTCTCACAATTATTTTGGTGAACGCTTTTGTAAATTCAAAAGAAACCTATTAACTATTGAAAAGATAAAATTTCTACGTGTATCACAAAGAAAGTCACGACCGATGGCTAGATAAGCAATTAACATTCCAATAATAAAATAAATACATCGACCATGACTAATTATTTTTATTTAGATTCGATTTAATTTTTTATCACTGGTTTAAAGCTTTAATTTTTCCCATTTATGTATATGTTCCATAGTTCAAGTAATGAGCATTTATAAATAAAGTATATGATATATAACTTATTTTTAATTGCACATGGCTGTTTATACATTTTAGAAAGGGACAAGTGATATAGAAACTTTTTCAAGAAGTAAATATTTATAGAGTTGTAATATTTCGAAATTTATTTTCTAGCTAGCTGACCCGCATGACTTCGTTAACGATGACTATAGTGGTATTATTTGCTTATTTTATTAAAATGATATTCAATTTAAAATAATTATTTTTTTGATATCTGATTCAAATGAGATTTATCAAATATTATACTACAACTTATAAGTCATTTAAATATGTTCTCTAATTTCAAAAATGTGCGTGTCTATCTAAAAACGCAGACAAATCAAAATTTGAGAGTCCTTCTATTCATCCGTCGTTCTTACTCTTTTGGTGCTCTCTTCAATTCATATTTGTATACATTTCGAACGTAAAGATCTCATCACTCATTCATACCCTTTCCTCGCTCAATAAATTAACTCACTCAGTTCCCTACTTACAAATTATTCTATCTTCCCACCAACCAATCCATTCACCACCATCCACTCACTCTCCTAATAACAGACACAGTCCAAAGACTAATTCACACAACCACTAAATCAATAAATTTTTTACACTCGTCTTTATTTCGGGAAATAAGTAATAAATTATCCTATATCCGAGCCGTTATAAAGTGATGCGCATACAAAGATACAGACAGATGGACATAAATTCTGAAAAAAATTGTTTTGTCTTCCAATGGTGCTATAAAGCTCTCGTGCATTAAAATATCTGAGATATCTTCCATGTACAGACATTCGATACTTTATATTTTTATTAATATGTAGATATAGATTATATATTTTTTAAATTAAAATATTAAATTTAATCATATCAAAATCGATAAATCTAAATTAATATAATATAAAAATTTAAACAATAATATCGATATTTTTAAAACTTAATATCGATATTATTGTTTAAAATCTATATTATCTTTGTTTAAAATGTGGGCTACTGTCAAATTTGTTTGTATTTGTATTTAATTTATTTAATATAATATTCCTTTTTTTTTCTAAGTTAAAGTTATACCTTACTGTTTTAAACTATCCTAGAATAAATTAATATGGCAGAAGATGAGCAAGACCCTAAAGAATATCGCTGGGAAACAGGTTATGAGAAAACTTGGTGCGTATTGAAATATTATATCTTACTATAAATTATTGATATTATTATTTCTATATGAGCCTTTATTTTACGATTTTACGAGTGCAGGTTTAAATACAATTAAAAATAAATAAAAAGAAAACAACGAAAAAAGTGTAAAGATGTACACGATTCTTGAGAAGTTTAAGTTATTACCATAACACTGCTTAGAACTACCACTGTTTATGCAAAGTTATTTAAGTGACTGATTTAAATATATCTAAATATAAAGAACTAATTGTAAATATGATGTTATTAATAGTGTTGCTCACTAGGTTGTAATACTTATTTATGATTGCCTTAAAATATTTTATTATATTATAGGGAGGCTATTAAAGAAGATGAAGATGGTTTGGTGGAGGGATTGGTTGCAGAGTTTGCACAAAAGGCGGCGCGAAAAGCTGCAGCTCCACGACGAGGCCCAGTTCGCTTGGGCATGATGCGTCACTTACTTGTAGCAATAGATTGTTCTGAAGCAATGAATTCCCAAGACTTAAAACCTACAAGATTCCTATGCACACTAAAAGTATGATGTTAGAGTAATATTAGTTATGGATCATTTTAAGTTGTGAAAAAAAAAAAAAAATTGTATGTAGATATTATAAAATTTTCTATCCTTTCACTGAAAGAATAGATGTCTTACCTGCTAAGTATTTGTTTTAAGTCATTTTTTCATGTTTTTGGCTATTTAATTGATAATTGTCTAAAAGAATCTTTTATGGAAATGTTTTTGTTTTAATCTTAATTTCTGTTGAATTTTGTATATAAAGCTATAAGAACTTATCCTCTTTCTTGTTTTTATGATTAAAGATGTGTATTTATTTATTAAATTTCTCAAGGCTAACTATAAAATGATACGCAATTAATTAATTGATTGCTGCTTTTCGGATATAATGATAATAACTATTCCTGCAATTATATTAAAATTCTATATTTTTTGATGCGTCCCATAACTTGGAATGACTCTTCTATAAGAGTCATTAAGTATGATAAATTTATAAATAAAGTTTTGGCTGATCTATATCAGCCAAAACTTTACACTAATATTCTTTTATTTTTAATTTTCAAAGAAAAAAATTGGCTTAATGTAATATAATGAAAATTTTTTTTATTGATTAAAGCTACTAGAAAAGTTTGTAGAAGAATTTTTTGATCAGAATCCATTAAGTCAGTTGGGAGTTTTAGCAATTAAAAATAAGAGAGCTGAAAAGATTACAGAACTCTCTGGAAATGTCAGGAAGCACATAAAAGCAGTACAGGGGTATGTTGAATATTTTGATATATAATGGTTGTCTATGTAATTTTGTTATGAATGTATATTTAGTTATGAAAATATAATGTTTATTTACAGTTTATCAAATCTAGCTTTAACAGGAGAGCCTTCATTGCAAAATACTCTGGAGTTAGCAGGTAGAATACTTAAGCCTCTTCCTGGACATGCTTCCCGGGAACTGTTGGTGTTATTTGGTTCGCTCACGACATGTGACCCTGGTGACATCAATAATACTGTGCAGGTTAGTCTATCATATAGACATGCCTTATATTCAACCAAAAAATTTTCAGTACCAAAATTTTTGTGAAATAAAACAAAATGTATTTCAATTCTACGACATCATATATTTATTTTAAGACTTATCGATGTCATATGGTCATAATGTGTGACTTAAAAATTTTAATATCACTTTAAGTAAACAGATTTAATTATTACTAGCTGACCCACGTGAGTATGTTAACGCTGATTATAGTGGTTTTATTTACTTAGTATTTTATCTTTCACATTTCCTACAACAAGGCAAACTTTAACTGACAAACTCATTTCAAGTGCCCTACTTCATCAACTATATACTCATAGAGTCATCGCATCCCTTCTTCAAGCACCAGCTCACTCTTTCATTCACGCGATGTTCCACTAACTATCTCATTAATTCCTTATAAAATTTGGCTCTTGTATCATGTCTTCTGAGTTTCATAAAATTTCATTTCTTAAAACCTGCCGTTTCCACTGGAATAAAACATGTTATTGCGGGATAAGTAGTATCTTATGTTATATTTGAAATTACAAACTATCCATGTACAACATTTCGGTCTGATTCATTAATTAAGACATCTGAATATTGCGTTTCTATACCCCAAGGAAAAAAATTTATGCATTTTTCCAAGATAAAAAGTATCCTATTTTCTAAGTCAGCCTATATTAAGACAGACCGACAGGCAAAAATTTTTTTGCTTCTATTGGTGTTATAAAGCCTGGGGAGGCTATTAATTTATTAGTACTACATGAAAATTTCTGAGATATCTTCCATGTACAGACTTTAAATACCTTAGATTTTTATTAATATGTATAGACTATGGAAGTCGACTTGCCCGCGCTTCGCTTCGGGTAGTTAAAGTAAAATCATAATACATGTATATAGCGTAAATAAAAAAGGACTTTAATATTTTAAAGTGAAAGAGAGAGAGTAATTCAGAGAAAAGGGATAAACAGCAATTAGGTTGAACGACAGAAAAAAGATCGGAAAGAAAAATGTGCAGGACAGAGTGAGTGATAGAAACAGAAAGATGGATAATAGAAAGAGTATTGGAGAGAAATAACCGTACGAACCAAACAAACTGGGATAAAATGTATCCTATTTTCCAACGTAGGTTATAAAGTAACCGTGTACAGAATTTCATTCAAATCGGCTTACCTGTTTTAACGTGGTACAAACAGACACAATTTTCAAAAACTATATTTCTATATTGTATTGTTTATTTCACATAAGTATACATTTTTTTTATTATCCGACTTTACTTGCATCTTCATATTCTAAAATCAACTATTGGTTTTTTCTTCTTAACCAGTTTTATGTAATAATTAAGTTAAATACAATCATAATATTTTATAATCACTATTTTTTAATTATGTTAGTGTATAAAGCTTTAGTGAGTGTTTTTATTTCAATTTCAGACTCTTAAAACAGATGGTATCAGATGTTCTGTAATTGGACTAGCAGCGGAAGTGAGGATATGCAAGAAGTTGTGTCAAGACACTGGTGGAGAATATGGGGTTAGTTATACAGTTTGTTTGAGTTGTTTGCTAATAATCATAGGTATTTGGTTTTATGCATCTGTGTTAATTAAAATATACAAAAAACGATTTTTTTTTTTAATTTTTGTCTGTATGTCTGTTTGGTCCAGCTCATCTCTGAAACGGCTGGATTGATTTAAACACACACGTCAGTGAAGCGTAAGTACTTAATACTTGTTTCTTATTATTGTCAGGTGGTTTTAGATGATGTACACTATCGATCTCTTTTACTGGAGCAGACATCTCCTCCTGCGCGTGCTCGTGCGTTAGATGCTGGGCTGGTGAAGATGGGGTTCCCTCATACTCCTCAAGTTACGCAACCCGATGCTGATCCACCGATTACTGTTTGTATGTGGTATGTGTTGTCATTGATTAAAACTAATTAATATATGAAATAGATTTATACTGTTACTTATAATATTAGTAATTTTGTTGTAGTCACTTGGAAGAGGGCGAAGGTGTAGGTGGAGAAGGACATCTGTGTCCACAGTGCCGTAGTAAATACTGCTCTCTGCCGGCCCAGTGTCGTACATGCGGCCTCACATTAGCTTCTGCACCACATTTAGCAAGGTTTGTAAATGAAATGTAAACTGTAAAATATTTTCAGTTTCCCAATTGCAGACATCATAATATTTTTATATTTTACAGATCATATCATCATTTATTCCCAGTAGATCCATATGAAGAGTTAAACAATGAAGGGCAAGCACAGTTTTGTTTTGCTTGTTTAAGATCTTTTACTGAAAAAGACAAACAGGTTTGTTTAAAAAAAAAGTTGATTGGTTATTCACTTCACTATTAGACAAACTTTTTCAGTCTCATAGATTTTCATTCCTTTTTTAATCGTTGAGTTATAACGGTCGAAATTTAAAAGTAATAATTGCTATAGATAAAAGAATTTTTAAAAATTGTTTCATTATGTATCATCATTTTTTTTTCTAAAAGATGCTAAGATTTGAGAAAATTTAATTTATAATAAATTCCAGATATACAGATGCACTAGTTGCTTTGAACACTACTGCTGGGAGTGTGAGAGTGTTATCTCAAGTACACTACATGTGTGCCCTGGTTGTGCTTCTCGACCAAATCTCTACCAGCGTCTGCCAGAAGCATCATGACATGAAAGAGGATAATTTAATAACATCGACATGTCATGTTTTTCGCTGGAACCTGTGTATTTACTATAAATTTTAATATGGCATCAAATCTACCATAATAAGGTGACCTTTATATTATATTTATAATTTTAAAATTAAATGTACAGACTGATTTATAGGCCAACAAAAAACGATTTATAGCTATTAACGTTTATGAATAGAATCTGCCAGCGTCAATGTAGAATAATGGATAAAATAGATGATAGAACATTAAGTTCGATTTGATATATGGATATTAATATTGAGTATTAATATTATAAATTAATGTCTTCAAATATCTATTGTTTTTAAAAGCAGAATAGGTATTATATATATACTATAATAAGTATTTACATCTAAATGTTTGGATAAGTTATATAAAACTGAAAAAATAACTTGTACTTAAACAGAAAATATGAACGAACTGCACTCTGCAGCTCTAAAGCTTCGTATCGGGTACTAGTTGCTGGAAATAGTTTATCCTAAAATGTATAGTAGTAAAATAATAAATAAAACGCATTTATAATATTAGTCGAGTTATAATTTATCACATTGTAACTTTCTATGCATTTATAGAAAAATAACTGCTCTTACATTATACGTTAATAGCAACTACTTGTATCTATTACGAGATGGACAGTGCCGTAGTCAGAGGATCAAACATTCTATTACAAAAATCTTTAAAAACAAACAAAAAAAATATAATCACTACTTGTATTTATATTATTAAAACAATTGTGCGTTAAATTTTTTATACATAATTATAACTTATATATGTGGCTGTTATAGTTGAAAAGAGATTTTTAATCCAATTCCCTAATCCAGACTAAGGGGAACAAAGTTTATATGACGATTAAAAATGGTAGCAAGTCATGAGTTCACGGGCATCCAGTATTAATAAATTAATCACTCATATCATTTTACTTGAAAGCGAATAATAATTTACTGAAATTATTCGAAATGCTTGTTTAACTTCCGACAAGCCCATAACAGAGGTACTTAATTAAAAAGTCACTAGGTGTCGTAATTAATATTTGACATATAAGTTTTATTTTTAATATAATATTACGTTGAGTTTGTTTTCCATTTGCCAAATAAAAATAGTTTACCTGAAAATTCCATTGTGAAGGCGTGGTCCCAGGGTTAATGCCGTTGATTCGCACCCCCGCATAAAGACAACACCTATGAACGTAAAATTTTTATTAATATTACCTCTTATATTCTTTTGCGCAGTCTCGAAGACTTCATTTTATAAAAATAGCTGAGCATAAAACATATGATCGTTTCCCTAAAGTTGAACAAAAGACTGGTAGAAAGTTTTACAAACAACAGCTCATTAAGACTGCTCAATGTTGGGTAAGTACAAATAAACTTTTTGTTTGTTCGACGTATACTACTAATTTAAGCTCAAATAAAAGCAAGTCTAAAAAGTTAATTACCATAGGTATAACCAGAGTACCTTATAATCAATACAAATTAAATAAGCATATTTAAAAAAGTTTACTGATTTTTATTACAAAATTTCAGTAACTACCTTCCGAATCTATCATCAGATCAGGTCTATGACATAATAATAATATCCATAAAAATCGTATTAATACTAAAAAATATGACAAATTTTATTATCAGAGAATAAGACAAGACTTGACTTATAAAAAATAACGAATTTTTAAAATATCAAAAAAAATATGAATAGTAAATTCCAAAAACATCATTTCAACTAAATTCATATCACATTAACTGCAGTAATCAGGTAAATGCACAAATGTACTCAATTATAATATCGATTTGATATCGAAATGTAAAGTTTCTATTAGAAAAGTGGGAAGCTGCATATATTCTTAAGTAATGTGTAGATAACTGATACACAACATATATTCATTGAAATTTTATAGTCATGTTTGACAAAATGCTTGACCAATCTGCATGAAATTTGGTATAGGCTGACTTAGATAAAAGGATATCTTTATCCTGGAACTGGAACTGGATCCTGGAACAGTACAGTTTCGGTAACGTAAAAAAAATTCACATATCTTAATAGATTAGAACGAAATAAAAATATATTTAGTAAAAATATACTTTGAAATCTGAATTATGGCACGCTTGCTTATTTATTTTATCCCGGTACTGTTTCTGGATAGAAGGGTTTTATTAACATATTCTAATGGATCAGGGAGATTATATTGTATACATATAGTTTGGAATGTGAATGACCATATTCTTAGAATAAAGATACTACATATTCCGGAATAAAGTTAGTTTGCGATTGATACTTCCATTTACGAAAGAATGGCTACTATGCTAATGATAACATAAGATAATAGCAGTGTTGGCCCAGTGGTTCAGACCTGATGTCTTACATACGGGCACACACCTTTGACTTTTCTGAGTTATGTGTGTTTTAAGAAATTAAATATCACTTGCTTAACGGTGAAGGAAAACATCGTGAGGAGACCTGCATTCCTGAGAGTTCCCTAAAAGTTCTCAAAGGTGTGTGAAGTCTGCCAACCCGCACTGGGCCAGCGTGGTGGACTATGGCC
>JAOPUB010000021.1:878405-889840 GCA_027564055.1 Neptis clinioides
AAAAAGGCCAAATTGAATTGCGAAGATTACAAGCTGATAAAGAAAAGTTAATAGCTGATAGTGAACGTTTGCAGTTTGAGTATGACCGAGCAATGACTCAGTGCGGAAAAGCACAGGCATCAAATGAGAAAACTCAAGAAGAAATGGCAAGAGTTCAGATAGAACTCGAAAAGATGTACGACAAGCATGACAAAGCAACTTCAGAATTGAGAAGGGTTCAAGCAGAGCTTGATAAAGTCAAAGCAGATGCTAGTGGAGCAAGGGAGGAAGCGGAAAGATATGCAGCACGATATGGAAAATACCATGACACTAAAGAAGAACATGAAAGGACTAAGCTGGAAGTGGAACGACTGCGGACACGACTAGAGAAGACTAATCTAGAATTGGATCGAGCAAGGAAGAATGAAGAGGAGGTAACCCGTCTTCGCTCGGAGCTTGAACGCGTCGAAGGCCTCCGAGGTAAATACCAATTCGAACAGGATAAATGGAGTACAGAAATAAATCGGCTACAGGCTGAGCTTGATAAGCATCGCGAGCGGTACGAAGCATCACAGGCTGAAATACAACGACTTACAAGTGAAAAGGAACAAGCAGAAACTAAGCTTCACGAATCAAATATTCAGTTAGAACTGTCTAAGAGTGAGGTCACTAAACTTAGCGGTGCTATGGAAAAGCAACGTACAGATCTAGAACGTGCTCATATTGAGTGCGATAAGTTTAGGGATCGGTGTGAAAAATTAAAATTGCGTTCAGAACAGTTGGATAAAGATAATGAAAGGCTCAAGGGAGAATTGCAGCAGATTGAAAGGATGAAACTTCAAGCTGTTGCAGGTGATAAGGCTAGAACCGAAGATAGGCTCGAGATTGAACGACTACGTGAGAAGTTGGAGAAAGCCATCCAGGCTAGGGATGCTACTGAAATGGAAGCTGGTCGCCTGGCTAAGGAACTTGAAAAATCACAAATGCATCTTGCTAAATATCAAGAAACTAATGAAACTACACGTGTAGAATATGACAGAATGACTAATGAATTAGGTAGAATGCATGAGCGTTTAGAACGAACAATTCTCGAAATGCGTCAGATAGAACAAGAAAGGGATGCACTTAGAGTCGAAATTCAAAATACTAGACGTAATGTAGAACAGCAGCAACGAACTTTGGACCATAGAACGCAAGAAACTTTAGTTAAGCTTCAGCAAGAATTAGCTCAATCAGTTCGAGATCGAGAAAAGATGGCGTCTATATTAGAGCAAAGGGATAAGCAGGCAGATGCTATTGAAAAACAAATTGTCAAACTTGAAGCAGATACCAAGCAATTGACAATTGAACGTGATCAGTTAGTGGCCCAATTAGAAAAATCTCAAGATATGTTAGTAAACTTCCAAAGGGAACTTAATTCATCGGAAACAGAACTTCAGAAACAGCGTGAAGAAGTACGTAGACTGAAGGAAGAACAAAGAAAGATAGCACAAGACTCGGAAAGAGGTGCTAAATCGGTAATTGAGAACCGAGACAGAGAAATTGCTAAACTACAACAACAAGTGCAGACAGTATCGAAAGAAAAAGATACGTTTAGACAGCGAGCAGAAAAGGCAGAGAAAGAAGCTCAAAGGGTTGGAGAAATTGAAAAATGGAAGGCAGCTGTTGAATCAGAAAAAACAAAGGCTATTGCAGCGGAAAAAGCATTGTCCGAATGTCAGCAACGTTTACAGTCTTTGGAAAAACAATTCCACGCTCAACAACAGCAACTGCAACAGCTACAAGCACGAGGACCGTCCGACGTGCGCGAGGTTCAAAAGCAGCTTGAAGCGGCGCAAGCAGAGGCGCGGTCCCTCGCTGTGGAGAGGGAGCGTTGCCAGTCACAGCTCGAGATGCTCGTACAAGAATTGGAGAAGAGCCAGGTCAGTTGGAGGATCGTCCGTGCACGAGCGGTTGTCGGGACGGCAATGCGGGGTTAAATCGAGTTTGATAAATTATCAAAGCTTTAGTCTTCGTCAGTTTAATCGTATAACGATTATATATAAATAAATCTTCTGATTGTACCCTTCACATATATAAGATGCGTTTAGAAAAAGTATGTATATCGATAATATACTAGTTATATTTATTATCTTGTGATACTACCATGAGATATTACGTGTCAAAAGTGCCTTTGTAAAAAAATTTAATCTATGTAACATATTTTGAGATTTTGTAGAATTATTAAACTGATCATGGCATACATTGCTCTTTTCTAAGCAACTGTTTATTATGTGATTTTATATTAAGGTACACTAATTCTATTAATAGAATCAAACTCGATTTAACTGTAATCGGTTCGCGTGCGTTGTCTGCTTAAATCATTGCACCGGTGTTATGGAGTAGATGTTTTGATTTCGATGTTCATAAATTTAGTTTTTATTTGAGATCATCATTGCCGGTTGTCATGTACATAACTGTTGTATAGTAGCATGCCTCCCACAGCCCGCAGGGCATCCTCCAACCCCTCATTATATATTCGTATTTATTTTATTAGTTCCATCATCGCAACGTATTTGGACGAAAATTTCATGAGAATGTACAACATCATTCGGCAAAATGCACCTGATATTGCAAATTACACGCGCACTCGTCCAAACACAACCCTTAATCAATGTCGTTGTGTAAAATATTCGGTGCAATAAATGCATTTTAGCTTTAAATAATTGTCGTTGTAATATTTTACTCTCTTTTTCAGCCGTATCTGCTATTCAACTTTGTAAATGCGATTCATTGTCATGTTTAAATTTGTCGAGAAACTTATTTTTGTCATTGACATTGCTGCTGAGATTATACTTTGCCAAGTTATGTGTAAAAAGTTCGCTTTCGTTATATGGGCTTACAAGTTGTACTCTACATTGAAACTATTGCAAATTCTGGCTTAGATGTTGATGCTGCTATTTGATTCTTCGTTCTCCTCAAAATGTCAAGAATTGCTATTATAATTTCTTAATATTGATGTTTTTGGTTGCCAGCTCGATCTCCGAGAAGCGAACAAGAAACTCCAACAAGCTGGTACCCAGAGCGCCAAAGCTGGGGAAGATACGGCTCAAGCTAGGAAACAGCTGCAAGAAGAATTTAAGAAATTAGAAGACGCGAGAAAACAATTCGAAGAGAACAGAAGAATGGTTGAAAATAAACGTAAAGACGTGGAGGAAAAGGAAAAATCGCTGACGGAATTAGACAGACAGTTAAAGAAACGAAAAGAGCAAATGGACCAAATGGAAGCATCTTTGAGGAAGGTTAGTTATATCGATTAAGCTTTAATATTTTAACTCTATATACTTTATGAGATATAATGTTAAAACTTGGCAATTTGGAATCCCTGTTGCAATAAAACTAAATGTTTATAATTCAAGTCACGCCTTAAAAATAATGTTTAATAGAGTTTAAGCTCAATTTAATTATTTCAGGCTGGCGGCAGTGCAGCAGCGGTAACAGATCTAAACCGCAGATTAGGTGACACACAAAAAGAGGCTGACCAACTTAAGCAACAGCTGAAGAGTAGCGAGGAAGAGTCGAAGCGACTCGCAGCAGAAACAGAGCGGCTACTGCAGCTCGTGCAGATGTCGCAGGAAGAACAGGCTCAAAAGGAGAAGCAGATTATGGATTTGCAACAGTAAGTAAAACAACAATCTGAAATAATTTTATTATGCTACATATTTTAAATGCAGAATGTGAACTAAATAAAAATTTGTAAAATTTTAGATCTGTGAGGAACCTTCAAGCCAAACTGAAAAGTCAGCAACAAGCACAAGCACAAAGAGAAGAGGTGATGCTATATTCAAATACAGCTCTTTTTATATTAAATATTTTATTTAACTATAGTGTAGAAATAACAAATACTAATTTACTAAGAAACAAATTAAATCTTGTGGAAATAGCTCATCAATCTCAAATTTTTGGAGCTCCTTCCATTAGAACATGAATTAACAAAATATTACTAACCTACTTATTTCTTTTTCATGCTGCATCAGGCCGGGCCCGCTGGCTTCCTCAAAAGCTTTTTCTAAGTTAGTTCTTCTCACCAAGACTGTCGTTTATTTATTTTCTCTTTTCGTTACAAAGTTTACTTTAACTGTCGCGTTTACTAATTCCGTGAGCGACTCCAGACTCCACGTCTTACGCTCATATAATTATATCACTAAGCTTTACAATCGCAATTCGTATTAAGTAATGTTATTGAAATTTGTATTGAATATTATAATGAAGTGTTCAGATAATAATAAAGTATCATCTCTTGTTGATAATCCAAAAAAACCATATATACAGGTTTTTAAATTGAGTTCATTGTAACAGCACACAACTAAGGTAATGTATTAGTTTAGCGATAATTTTTAAGTGATGTTTAAAAATTAAATAATCGTGTTCAGCGGGACTTATTTTTTAAGTATTGATAATACAATATTGTAAAACTGTTAAGTAATCATGTATCTAGGTAGAACAGTAAGTTGTCCACTAGTCGATGTTACCAGCTTTCAATCTTGTTATGCGAAATATCAATTGACTAATAAAACAAAATCTATGTTGACCTTTCTCGAGTTATTTTTGAGTTACTATTGTTGAAGTTTTGTTATTGAAGTAAAGACAGTTCGTTTTTTATTCTTTTTTATTTTTTTATTTCATCTTTTCACCCCTTACGTAGGATCTTACGCGAGCCAGACAGAGCGAGATAGCTGCTATAAGTGATCTTACAAACACTTTAAAAGAAAGAGACAAACTAAAAACTAAACTGGAACAAAATAGAATGAGAGTTATAGATTTAGAAATAGAACTTAACGAGTCTTCACTTATACTTTCCGAGATTCTTAAAATATCAGACAGCCAAGAGCTTAATAGTATAAAGAAAAGCAAAAGTTTCTTCGAACTTCAAAAGAGTGGTAAGGTAGTGGATAGGCTTGACAAATGCAGATTTAGCAGAAGTTTTAACGATTTGAACAATATAAACAGAGAATGTGCGCAATCAAACGTTTACAAACTGACTAGAAAAATTTCAAACTTAACAAAAGAAATTGAAGTAAAAAATGCTAAAATCATAGAACAACAAAGATGTATATCGATTCTGGAAGATGCTTTAAGAGAAAATAACAATATAACCGAATTTGAGCAATTATTAGCAGTTGTTAGAAGTAAAGATGAAAGAATTAATGAATTAGAAGATATAGTAAATAAAAAGACGGGTACATCATGCACTGTATATCATGATAAAAGGATATTGGAGTTAGAAGAAGCCCTCAAAGAATCTTTCATGATTGCAGCGGAAAGAGAAAAAGTTTTCTATGAAGAGGAACAGAAGAGAATTAAAACATTGCATAAGGTAAATAAGTTATAAAATATGCTTTTAATTCTGACGAAGGTTTAAATTAATGTAAAATTAAATTAGCTATTGTCGGAGTAGATAATGGATTTTATGAATAGTGAGATTTTATATGAATACACATTTGATAAATTTCAGATGAAAAAAATGGAGCAGAGAATCCTGTCGCTACAAAACGCGTCTATAATGAACTGTGAGACATGTTCATCGGTGTTGAAGCGACTAAAACGTCTGGAAGACTCGTTTCAGAGGTGTCAGGCAAAGAGAACTGCGATACTGCGGCATTTAGCGCATGTTATGTAAGTATTAGTTCTCTTCAAAATTGTTTGAAAAGATGACAACGCAGTCAGAAAAGAATATAATTAATATGTTTATTAATTTTAGACAAGATTTATTAGAGGGAGCAATCAGTGACAAGGATTCACGGATAGCAGAGCTAGAGATGAAAGGAGTACTTGATGAAGAAGACACAAAAACATGCGAAGTTCTTAAGGACGAAAGAGACAAACTGCTCAATAGACTTAAGATTGAGGTAATATTTAAAAATTATATTGCAAAATCTGTAAATCCCAAACTAAGATTTTTTAAATTTCACTTCATCTATATAAGCCATTTAAATTATGTAGCAGTAAGGTCAAAATATACAAGTTCGCTAAATTTTTATCCTTAGAATGAAAAAATAGTGGACTTTGAAAGAGATACAAGCGAGCCAGAGCAAGATGTCGCCTTGCCAATACTGACGCTCGCGGATGACCTCATCAGCGCCGACAATGTAATTGTTTGGGTATCGTTGTTTAAGTATTGAGAATGCGAGTGATTTGAACGTGTTCATCAAATAATACAATAAAAGATAGACAGTGATAAGTTCTGCATTATGATAATCAAATTAGATGAGACTAATGATGTTGAAGAAGATACCTTAATATTTATTCCCTTTTCATTTGTCATGTCATTTAGGGACGTTTGTTTGTTTTGAGGATTGAAACAACTAACGCTCAGTGAATAACTTTATTTATTGTAACGTCTCTAAATATTCTATAGAAGACGAACTTAATCTGTGTTAACAAAAGTTTTGCTATTATCCGAAAATATTACGTAGAGTTGTAAGATGTCCGTGGCACGTTAAGTTTTACTCCATGTCCCACCTGAATCCTCAGGAGATGTTGATTCTACTCTTGCAAATGACCCTTTTAGCGTGGCCATTTTTTTAGATCATTTGATTCATCTGCAGGCGAAATTAAATGTGTTAAGAATATTAAGAACTTAACATGCTGCTTACATCCTACAGATTGTTTGGGGATAATAGCAATAGTCTATTAAATTCTTTATTTTTGTAATCTCCAGTTGAATTATTATTATTGTCATTAACAACTACTTTGTTTTGATAAGGGGCTTTATTATTTAATTACCGCATAATAAATGTATAATAATATAAGACTTATTATCAACAAGAGATAAACATTATCAGAGATACAATTTAATTTATGCAAAGCATTTCTTGCAGGAAGAGGACATACCAGCAACCGTACTGTGACTTCACAAAGCTAAGTCTAACCGTAACTACTCGTATGTTGTCATCCATTTCACATCACGCTACCTTACCATCGCTTTTCACAGCCTACCCGCAAAAAATAACAAACCCGCTTGCCATTTCTAAAAAACGTTCAAAAACCGCGCCCTACGACCAAAGAGGTTTATTTGTAAATAAATATTTAATTTTATTAATGTTTAGTTTCATTTTTATTTAGTTTTAAGGTCGAAGAGAATATTTTTGATCGATTGATATGGAACCAAATTATTTATGTACCTACTTAATTATAGATAACCAATTGTTAATGTATACCTATATAGAGCAATAATTTAATCGTCATAGGAGATTCACACTCAGTGTCTATTTTTATCTCGATCTAGTCAAATTTATGAATGTTTTCCAGCTTTATATGTTTTATATTCGTTAACGGAGTTATTGTTTTATTGGGTACTGGTTAAACCTTACTCGGTTCCTTTACAGATGTCTACGTATGTTCAATTAGCCTAATCACGATTACTTTAGCCGCGAAGCCTAGCTAGATACACGGTTTTGTTTAGAATAAACGATAATTAAATGTTTGAGTAGATTTTTGTAATATTTTACATATCAAGCACAAATTGAAGCCTCCGAAGCGAACAGTCGGCATATCATTATTTGTTAGCTTCAGATAGGCCGCTATTGTTAACGACGCCTGTACATTGTCGAAGCACTGCCTTACATTCTAAGGAAATTGAAACTTTCGTTATAAGCGAGTGAAGCGTTCCGAGAGACGTCCGCTCTCGTTGAAGTGTCGCGTCGAAGTGATGTTTTCCACGGGATACCAAGCCACTTCCGTTTCGGCAGCTAAATTTAAAACTACCGTATTTTATAAATGTATCGTGAGCTTTTTATAATCTTTACAAGTGTATTGCATTTGTGATACGTCGGCGACCTTCAAAATCCAATCTATGAATTTATTAAATAATTTAAGCCTAGTCCAATTGAATCCTTATTATTATTACTATCCATTTTCATTGCTGTTTTAGGCAAAGCTTTAAAGCGACTTTCCCAATTTCATAAATTGGATTTTTTTAGCCGAATTATAATAATAACATCGAGAGATCTCAATTCTGCTGTTTTACTCTTATGAGGGACGATGGCCACTTTCTTATATGACCGAAATTGATAATCAATCCCAATCTGAAATATTTAGATTATAGATTGAAAGGTCATATTTAATCTGTAATTCAGACATTTAAAATTGAGACTGGTTATCCATTTAATATCTTCAATTGTAATTGTTTTTTTTTTGAGTTTATGATTGTTGTGTCATTTTTATAATAATTTAGGGGTCCAAATCCAAAATGGCCATGGTCCTGTTTAGCCGTTAAGCTGTCAATTTAACTTCGACGTTTGCAGGAAGGTAATGTTGGTAAACTGGCTTTTTATACTCGATACATGTCGCTGAACGTAGTATTTATGGTAGGATGGGCAAAGCTCAGGTTACCAGACGTCAGGAATTCTCCTGATATATCAGGAATGTTAGGTAGTATCTTCTAAAGTAACGAGATTTTTTAATTAACTCTTCATAGCTAATGTTGTCTAAAAAAGTGAAATTTTATAATTTTTTATCGAATGTAAATTAATTAATAAATTAATTTGATAAATGTCATAGGAAAATATACTAAACCTGCCACTACTAAGACTAGGCTGTATGGTGTAATACCTTTGCCTTTTCAGTGTGATAAAGAGATATAGAAAAAAGTCACAACAATTACGATATAGGCTTACAGCCGAAATTAACAACCGATTGCAATCAAAAATGTTGGATTTGGTTGAAAGTAGACGCCAAATTAAAATTCAAATTTAGAACATATTTTGTATCTGTATTCTTATAGATTGAAATAGATTCCAAATTTGAATTGCATATACAAAACGCTGAATATAAAATTCAAATTTGGAATATTTTTTCTATCTCTAATTTTGAATATTGAACATAGACTCCAAATTTGAATTGTTTACATATTTAATTTGAATTTTTATGTACAGAAATTTAAATTTGGAATCTACTTATTCAATTATTCGTTATTTAGACAAACATTAGCTATCTAGGATTAGATCAAAACTAATTATTTTCATTAACATCTGGTAACCCAAAGCAAGCCAAGCTGCGACGCTCTGTTCAATTCAAATGATTTAACTTTTTAAATTGTTATTGTTATCTGTTGTGTCCAGACCGCCGCAGCTTCATTTTGTATCGACTCAAAGTGTGTAGAAATTGTACGATCACAATAATTATGGTATTATATTATATTAGTTACTTGTTATATTATTAAAGGTATAAACCGTGGGTCGCTGTTCCACACGTTGTATTGACCGAAACTATGCTGGAAATATAAGAATACATGTTCTTTGAAAATATAATATCTTCATATAATATATATTTTGTGTTTTTCTTACCCTGATGTTTTGGAAACCATTTTCATTTTTAATATACATATCTATATGTTCTTCAATTTCAATTCTTCCTTTAGACTATCGGCTTGCAAAGTTTCATCAAAATCAGTCAATTAGTTCTTGAGTTATAATGAGACTTCTAGTACAATCAGTCGTTTAAGTTGTAATACGTACTTATGAATACAAAACTTTATATTTTTTGTTTTACTACGAAAGTTCTAATGATACCACAAAATAGCGCAATTTGTCTATTTTTTAACAAACTTGAAAAAGCATAATAAAAGTAGTCCATCAATTTGGTTGATGTTATTTTAAATCTCTTTGACTTAAGATAAAATATAACTAAAATCATCATCATCTATCTTTCTATCTAAAATATAGCTTAATAACATCAAATTTAACGTACAATATTAAAATCTATGAAAAAGTTTAATTTAAATAACATATATTGATAATAAGATTACAGGACTATTAAATTTAATCATTTTTATTTTAACGCCATCTATGAACAAGTAGCAAAAGCAATACCAAAGCACGAAGCATCTGCGTTCAATTTACATGTTTTGATTTTAATCTACTCCTCACAAGATGTCTCTTAAAGACTCGATTAATTTAAAAATATTTTCTACTTGAAAATAGTAAATAGAGAATGTAAATTTTAAATTACTAAGTTATTTCATTTATACAAACAAAATATTTTGAATATAAAATATTGATCGCCTTTATGTGAATAACTTCAGAAAGACTGCACCAAATCAAATATATTTTGTTATATTAGTTATTATCAGTATAAAAGAAAAAGTGAGTGAGAAGATCGAGCGAGTCAGTAAGATGATAATCACTGTAAATTAGGAACATACTAAGCATTATAAAATAGAAATTCAACAGAAATAGTGCTGAATGCAGTGTCGGCGGGCATGAGTGTAAGAGGGTCGATTAAATCGACCTCAGTCAAGCGAGGAGGGTTAGTTCAATATAAAAGATAGATAATCAAGACAGTTTACTTGAAGATAAGTCGTCATTGTCGACCATTGAAAATGGCGAAGGACAAGAGTTGTTTGATGCTGACCTTGGAATAATAAAACAATTTCAATAGCAACGACAAAAATAGATAACATTATTATACTCATTTCCTTAAACTACCTTTCCACTATAGATGTGCGGAGATATATTTGTTAAGAACCATAAAATCTTTTAATTACATAACCTAGTACATCGTGTGAAATGCTACCTTGCACATCTTTGATTCTGTGGAAAAGCAGCCTTAAATGTAGTAATGTACATGTGATTCTATGTACCAGTTTCTATGTATGTTTGTTACTCAATCACGCAAAAATGGATGAACTGATTGGAATAAAATTTAGCACACCGATAGTTTACGATTTGGTTTAATACATAGGCTATTTTTATCCCGAAAAAAAATCAGAGTTCCATAAAATGATTACTGTTGCAATCTTCTGAATATTGAGAATTTATTTAATTAAATTGATTTTTTTTCACACAATATACTTATAATATCTATAAAATTAACACTTATAAAAGTTAACGATTTCAATTATATAAAAAAGTACCATTTGAACATCCGCTATCATACATTGAGGTTTAAAAGTACCTGAAGATAATATAAAAAATATCTTTTTATAGTAACATTATCAAAATATTAAAATAATGTTCAATCCAAGAACTCACTTTCTGTTTCGCGCAGCTGTGCTGTACCGTCAGCTAATAAATATACTTCATGTTTTCTATATTTAATTTTAAAACTTTATGTATGTATTTATTTTATAGAAATAACAACAACAACAACAAATACTCTTTATTATGCACCATAAAACACGTTTAAAACCATAACAATAAAACGGACAAAGAAATTAAGCATAACAGGCGGACTTCCAGGCATCTCTTCCAGGGCACCGAGTGGCTAGGAAACAAATCCCCAGAATTTGTTAGGTGGTGTACAAGCATAGAATTAAAAATCGATATTGATGATACAAAAGATTCTATTATAAATATATAATGATATACATATATTAATACTTAAATGATAATAATATGTATAATTTACATGCCCTTACAACTTAATACTATATATAAATAATATATTTACAGAATTTAAAGCAATAGGTATTTCAG